>LPNX010186727.1:69389-81358 GCA_001517045.1 Pseudotsuga menziesii
GTGACTTAGTTGTTAACTACTGGTGAAAATGTAGTCTACAATATTTCTGACTTTGTTCACCTTCCAAAATATGATCTAAAAAGTACCGAGGGAATATCTACTTTATTTTCTCCATTCCCCAGCAATGGCTCCATAAGATATTATCATTAGATTTTTCACCTAGAATACTGAGGTTCAAAGTCTAGATAATCTTAAAGTTTCCTAATGGATGACTAGGTTTCTTAGCTTACAAATATATATATAAGTGAAATGGAGATCATGCTAAGATAACTAAAATAACTAAATAGCAGATGTAAATAAATCATAATCAAGGATAAAAAAGACTATGAGTATGAAGTTATATAATAATATTTGATGCACTCAGTATACCTGAAAAACATTGTCAATGCGCCGACAAAATTAGAGAAACAAAAATATTCCCCCTTCTTACCTCATATGTAGATATGTCCCATCTGAATTTATTATTTGTTATATCATATGTATTCATATGTTTATCATGCTAGACACAATAGCGAAGTTCCTTTTGTTGGATAAGGATTGCAGGGTCTCGCGCAGGTTTTGGAATCATCTGATGACAAAGCCCAGTAATAGGTTGAGTATCATGATACCCTCCTCTCACCATTAAGAAACACTTCTAATAATTCATGGTGATGGTGATCTGATCATCTTCCCACTAGATCTATCCATTCACAAAGGATACAATGGCTCTTTCTTGGACATCCCCAATAAAGGGGTTAGGGTTCCATAAATATTCATGAGTTGGAAGGATATTATGATGATAAAGCACACAAAGAAGATATTGATATTTTATATTGATGTTGAAGAATGTATCCACACATTATTTCATGTTGTCAAGAGCATGGGGTTTACCTTCTGCTATAGCATTTAGCTAGAATAGGAAATATCATTCATGAAGGAAAAATGCATATACTAGTGATGGAGTTCTGCAATCTAAAACAAACTGAACCAGGTCATACACCATCTTATTTTCTTTTTTGAATTCTAAAATTGGGTTGTTAACTCCTCAACTTGTTTCCTTTCCTCCCTCCATTTATCCCATTTCATCCTATGGAATAATATTTCTCTACCCGTCATTCCCTGAGGCTACAAATGATCTACTCGTATTCCTCCAAAGGAACTATCCCTAGTTCATACACTATCGTTGCCTTCTTCCATTTGACAATCTTAGCTGACATCTGAAGGTAGGGTTCAAGCCCTAATGAAGCAACATGAAATCCAATTCTTTGGGTAGTTACCTCCTCTTCTTGACCTTCTTGATCCTAGGTAGAGGGGTTTTCTATGGGAACTTATTCGAGCTATGGGTTTTTAGTTCCTACAAAGACATAATTAGGTAAATTTTTAGTAGAAGAGTTTTATTCTTTAGGAATGAAAGGTTCACCTATATTGGCCTCCATGCAAACTAATTCATGCTCTAGGTTTGGAGCTCGTCCACAGTTATGCTTAGACAAAGATTCATTAGCGTTTTCAAGTTCTACTTCATTCATATGGTACCCAATCATCCCTATAATTTGTTTGCAATCATGGGGTAATTCCTCTTGAGGATATTTTTTAACTTCTTTTTCTTTATCAGTCATCCTCATGTGAAGTAGATGATGACCACTCAAGGTGATAGACAATATTGGCAAGGATATCCACTCCTGTGAATGTAGGAAGATTATGCAATTTCCTTTTAAAAACCCTAATCTTCATCCTTAATTTCTGAATTTCCCTTCTCATTCTATAATTTTTCTTTTGTAATATAGAGCAGGAGGATTTTACAAGGCGTTTACCTAGATGAATATAAAAAAAACCCTCTTCATTTTGTGTCTAACCCTTTTCCTGAAGTTGATAGGAGACTGCAGCCTCTAGTTCCATTACTGATAATTGTGTAAAAGTAGGGGTTTCCTGTCCTTCTTGATCCAACTTTAGTTCTTATGTAATAGTGTCAGATTCATAATTTTCTTGGGGGGGATGTTTGTTCCTGTGTAACAACATATTCCCAAGGGGCCTTGCAACATATGTCGCAACTGAAGAACATGTCTTTTTTCTTGAAATTTCCTACACCATTCCTCGCCTTATTTTAATTTTTGAAGAACATTGTGCCTAAGGAGTAGAGTGAATCCATAGGGGCCTTGCAACATATTCCCAATTTTCAGATTCATAATTTTTTTGGGGGGGGGATGTTTGTTCTTGTGTAACAACATATTCCCAAGGGGCCTTGCAACATATGTCGCAACTGAAGAACATGTCTTTTTTCTTGAAATTTCCTACACCATTCCTCGCCTTATTTTGATTTGTGAAGAACATTGTACCTAAGAAGTAGAGTGAATCTCTTATTCTTATAACATATGGGTAGAACTATTTCCCAATAGGGTTTTCTAGAATTTCTATGTTGTTGTTAACTGCAATGGTTCCTCATCTTTGAATTTTTTGGGTTCTGCTTTTCCTTCCTCTTTTATCGATTCCTAGTATGCTTCAATTTCTTGCTTTTCTGTTATCAATTCCTTTCTCTACTACAAAATTATGATATATTCCAAATCATCTTTAATACTTGTGCAACCTTTACAACGAGGTCATTTCATCACAACAAACGTGACTCTTTGTCATACTTTCTTGAATGCTTATGCTAAATCACTCAAAACTCAAGTACACCTCAGTTTTTCCTTGCAAAATCACCAAACTATTTGCGTCCTCTGGCGCTATCAACTATTAATCATAACCTACGTGTTTTCCTAAGACTACTCTTGAAATCAAACATGTTGCCTATTGCTAATTGAATACAAGGTGCTTCATAATGTGACACACTAATTAAGGAGTCACATGCTAGCATAAAAAACTAGCATGAGTTAAGTACATAAAAGGTATTTTAAGGAAATAATATTTCCTACATAAAAAAATGTCATTCGAGGGAAATAATATAATTTCATAACTTCAATTTTGAGCATTTGTATTTGTTATTAAGTAATTGGGCAATAGGTAAGTTAATTTTAAATTTTACGTAAAAGATTAAAAAATAAAATAAAAACAAAACCAACATAGATTTATTTTACATTATTAAGGTGTATTTTTTTTTTAAAGTTTTTGTATGTCAAGGAAAATTTACACTTTAAAATATTTAATCTTTTTAATACTTGGTAGATAAAGTTGTAAAATAAATGTTTAAATAAACTAGCATAGATCCATTTTAAACCTGGATTTATCAAGCACTGAGAGAGATCAAATTCCTTGATGTGTACATTTTTTTACCATTTGGATCTCAGTAATTGATAGATCTGGGTTTAAAATGGATCGATGCTAGTTTAATTTATTTATTTTTAAGTTGATATGTAATTTATATTTTATATTTTAATTTTTTAATTTTTTTGCACCGAGAGAAGCGAGGTGCTCTCAGCCCAGTATGGGGGAGATCCCCCACGTTAGTCTCTTGGTGCTCTCAGCCCAGTATGGGGGAGATCCCCCATGTTAGTCACGTTATGCTAGTTGACATAAAAAAATAAAAAATAAAAAAATAAACATTATGTTAACCAACATAAATAAATAAAAATTATATTGTGGATTACCGTTAATGATTAGTGGAAATGCTAAACTCTTTTTTAAAAGATATTCAACCTTCTCCGAAGTTTCTAGCCTTTTTATTTTATTTCATTTTTAATTACTTATAAAATAATTTGAATTAACTAAATGTCTTAATAATTCAGCATAATAATAATAATAATAAATTATAATAAAATTTAGATATATTTTGGTGTGGCTTTAGAGTAGAATTTTGACATATTTGATTATGGCTTAGTGATTAGAATAAAGGAGTGTCATCCAAAAAACATTGATCAGATCAATGTGTGTTTAATCTAACAATACACTAACAAAATTTGCTAAACCAAAAAAGAATATAGAGAAAAGCACGTTGCCTAATTTATCAAATAATAAAACTAAATGAAAAGTAATTAAAGGATCTATGTTAAAATTGGATTTACCACACAATAAAATGATCAAAATGTTTGAGGTGTAATTTTTTATGAACATTTAAAAATTTAAGATAAAAATAACTTACACCTAAAGAAATTAGATCCCTCTCGGTGCTTTCTAGATCTAGGTTTAAGATGGATCTATGCTGGTTTATTTATATCGGCTAACATAACGTGACTAACGTGACATGATCTCCCCATAGTAAATCAAAGAGCATGATCTTCCCCATAATAAGTTAAAGAACACCTCCCTTCTCTCGCTACAATATTTATCTTTTTTTCAACAAAACATACTCTCTCAATCTTAACTATTTTATAGTACACCTTTTGACAATATGAAATCTCGTTGAGTAGGCTTATGGTACTTGGTCGCACCACTTTTGGAGTATCCTACAATTAAAATCGTACAATAAACGAGTTCTCGTAAATCATATTTTTATCATGTGTAATTTAAATGCTCTAGTATATTTTATGGAATTCTGAAAATGACTAACGTCCATCTTGCAGTCTTGATGAGATCGATCCATGTCGAAGGAGGTGAAATCCATTAACGCCATGTTGCTATGATGATCCATTTGGAGCATTTAAGAAGGTATCAACGGGAGTGCCACCAAAGTACCCACAGTCCATGAGATACACAATATCTGAAAAACAAAGACATTTGAACATTTGTATATATATATATATATTCATTCGATGTTGGTATTGTAACCATGGCCAATCACGGGGTTCCTTATTCATTTCAATATGGGCAGGGTTCTTTATCCATTTCAATAAATAATATAAACTAGCATACTCTCAAATTAAGAGAAATAAAACACTGAAAAGAACTTCTGGATGTTTCAAAAAATGAGAGAAAGTTGTGTGTAGATAATATAAGTTTATGTGATGAAAGCAAGTCTATCTATGATAGGCATAGTAATCAATCAAAGTTAAAGAAAAACTCTAGTGCAAGTACTAATAAACAATAAATAGAAACATTTTGTAATGCTATCTTGCAATTTATGCATTGAGTATAAATGTAAAGTATGTCATTTTTACAATAATTTAGTGAAGGGGATTCTTTTGTTGATTAAACTAAAACATGTTAGCGGTCTTGAAATCCCTATGAATTATCTTTGAGGTGCAACCCATGTGCAAATATTCGAGTCAGTAAAATATAAATTACATAGTTAAAAATCACATTTTTCCATGATAGAGTAGAAATATACTTCCTTATTCTGTTACTTTTCTCTAATTAATATTTAGAACAATTATTGGTATTTAAATCATAAAATATAAGAATTACCCTGTGTTGCATCTAAAGTAATTTTAACTCTTGTGTTCCAATTTAGTGTTTCCCAATTTATTCTTGAGCTTCCTGAACCAGAATCTGAAAGAAAAAATAAGAATAAAATGATATTAGTGCATTGGAATTTTGAGAAAATAAGAACAAAATGCGTGTCCGTTCAACGACTGAAATAAACAAATATATATGTGATCATATTATTTACCATAAAGGTAGTCCCTTAGGGAGCCTCTAGACATGTGCTTGTATATGAGCATAAGTTTCTTGGACTCATTACAGTATCCCAATAATGATACCAAGTTGCTATGATGGATTTTGGAAAGAATATCAACCTATTCATAAGTCAAACCATTTGCATAAATTTTAATCTACATGTGGCTTTTTCCTTATAAATATGGCCAGCGGTTACACACTTGAATTCACATTGAACCATGATAAGTTTGAATTTCAGTACCTCGTTCCAGAACTCGTGAACTCCTTGTTTGGAGGACAATGATACAACTTTTACCGCTGTGTGTTTTCCTTTCAGAAATTTTCCAAAGAACAACGATCCAAAGCTGCCTTGTCCGATTTTTTAACTAAAATTTTTTGTGGCGGTGATCATCTCTTCTAGACTCAAGGCACAAGACCTTGAATTTGACATCGATATCATTGAGTAGTCTGCAATCATTTCATGGAGTAAGGTTACTAATTTTGAAAGTGTCATTTTATGACAACTTTTTATTAATGATGATTTTTATAATTTTTATGATTTAAAAGTTTTAGGATTTGTGATTTTCAGAAAATTAAAAAAATAAAAATAAAAATTTGGTAACAGTGTATTTTATTATTATAGAAACTATAGTTATAATGCATAAATCTACTTAAATTCACAACTCACGAATTATCATATAATAATATTTATAAAATTCATAGAAGATTGTTACTGTAGTCCACGAGATTCCTTGATACCTCTTCCACCCTACGACTTTAGGTGGGTGAAACCCCTTTCCTCTTGAATTTCTTTCAATAAACAACCAATCCTAGAACGATTATTACAACTCCACTTAGTGTTATTGCGAGGACAATCATCACTTTATTCTTATTTGAATTCTGCAGGTTACAACCCCCTTTAAGCATAATCGTGAGTTGCGTTATTATTATAGAACACAATTCATTATAATCGTTAGTTGCATTTTTATTATAGAAAATATGCAAATAAATTGTTAACCAGAGTAACCAATAAATTCTTGTTCAATATGAGTAACCATAAAAGAGAAGATGATTACTTGAGCTTCAATGAAGACCTGTATAAAATTTGCGTAGGAATAATACCGTTAAAATTATTTTTATGTATAAATATGTCATAGGGACAAAAGGTGTTTCCTTATAAACCTGTCACAAGGGGAAGATAAAGCATCGTGGTACAATATTTTAGTAATTAGTTCTGGCCAAACACAACTAGAGGGAGAGGGGTAGACATACAACTACAAGGGTGGAATTGGTATGTTCTTTGGTTGAGATTGGTCCCATGGATGTCCAATGTAATTATCAAATGCCACGACAACATAGGATGACAACTTAGGAGGAATAGATCCAAGTGTGTATACAATTTGCACTACCACTCCAAGTGCACCATATACTAGTCCCTAATTGGACCCATAAATTGCAAGATATCATTACTCGCTACCCCACACATAGAAGTTGGATGGAGGAAAGGTAGGTATCATAAAGCGACTCTTTTCTCACTACACACTCACTAGACTCTCCTCCCATTCCCTTCTTTTAAAATGTGCCCATTTTCTCATTAAATTCATGATACTCTTTTCTCATTTCATTCCATTTTCATTCTCTTAAGAGCATATGTAAAAAATAGAAAATTCCCTTTCACATGCATATGGTTACCTTTAATAATTGTTTATTCATGTTTTCACTGTAGTTTTGATTATTGTCTATCATAAACAAGCTCGGTACAAACTATAATCATGTTTTGATGTTTATATAAAAAAAATGGAAAATCTAATTTCATATCAATGTGGCTATCTTTAATAGTTGTTTCTTTTTTCTATAGTTTTGATTATTTTTTGTCATAAACAAGTTACGTATTGATTTTTTCAAGATACAAACTATAATCACGCTTTGATGTTTATGTGGGGTAGGTATGCCCAATAGAAATCTTTGAAAATCAATATAGTTAAGTACTAGTGATTAATTTTAGTAAAAAATAGTGCCTTTGCTATGAAAAGTAATGTAGTAGAAAATATTCCATAAAATTAGTATTTAATTAAATGTTTAAAACTTCATCAAAATATTGGAGAAGAACTCTAAATTTTATAAAAAATAAAATATTTATAATAATTAAAATTGAAAATATTATTTTTACAATATTTAAACTTTATCTTTCTCCTTCTCATGTTTTGCAATAAAATTATATTTATATATATAAACAATTTAAAAACCAAACCAATTTATACTATTTATGCTTTTAATATTTCAAAACATACACCACTTTAATATATTAAAGGTGAAATAAAATCTGCATTGTAAACATCTAACTATAATTTAATGTTTAATATCTCCATATGATGGAAAATAATTTAATGTTTATTATCTAGATCAAAATAATAAGTTTGCATTATTTTATTAATTATTTAAATGGATAAAAGCATAAGTAATAAATAATACTATGAAGGTGTTTTAAAATATTTAATGAAAAATAAAAGCTTAATAGGAAGTAATAAATAGTTACATTTAATTGTTTTTTCTAATAATAAAAGGATATATTCAAAAAAGTTAGAAGTTTAATAATAAATAATAAATACTATTTAATTGTTGTAAAATTATAAAATATTTGGCGTTGAACTAATTGAACTGATCAGAAATGCTCATTGGATGTAGCTATATAAAAGCACCTTTTCTGTTACGAAACATAACTCTGCAGACGATTTTACTTTTTGATTGAAAAACTAAAAGCAACGGAGAACTTTAGGATAAGTACATGAATTCACATAATATCACTGGATACATAGAGACACGTATTGTATTAGGTGTGACTAAATCAATGTTGAATGGTGTTTGTAATGCAAAAGGCTATTGCAAAATCCACACTACTTCCTGCCAACAAAAAAGACCAATTATGTCATAGAGAGTATGGAATTTCAATTGGAATGGTTGGTAAAGAACAAATGGAAATTCTCTAAAAATGGAATCTGAAAGATATTCTTTTAAGAAACAAACAATATCAATGACATGTAAATATTGTTAGTATAATATAATATAATATTGTTAATTCTTTAACGCTAAGATGGATGATATTCATTAATTAATATAGGTGGCAGCAAGCACAGAGGAAAATTCAATGCTAGTTGTGTCCTTCCAAATGTTCAACCTTCTAACTGTTGTTATTCTTATATTTTGACAGCCAAAGCATTCAAACAAGCACAAAATAACTTCTGGCAAATCTCTGTTGTTAGTACAATTTGGAAATTAGTGGGTTAGGTTTGAGATGATTTCTAATCTAAGGCTTTTATAATAAAAAACCTTAAGGAAGAAATTCATAACATTTGGCAATCCCGAGGCTAGGCATCTGTGATTCAATATCAGTTCAATTTCGAAGTTTAGAATGTGTTGGTTTTACTTTAACCAGCTCAAAAACTCATGAAAATTGTACCCATGGAGTCTATTTTCCTAATGGGTAGGCTATTCCATCATTTTTCAGAGCTTAGCACACCATGAATACACTTTCTTTGAGGTGTTTTACAGTTTACTCATCAATTTTGTGTAGTTACATCAATTCACTCTGAATTTGTAGTGGCTTTATTTATAATTTTGCAGTGGGTTTATTATCCTCCATTCTCCACAAACATAGTAACTAATTACATCTATGTATTTTCAACAAATTTATAGGTTTGAAGTAGATCTATTAAAGAAATTTTCCATGAGTTTGCCTCCGGAGCAATCCCGTCAAAGGGAAACTTCAACAGGTAGATATGAGTTTCAATGGGGAGCCTCACCAAATGCAACCATAAGTAAAGGACCCACCAAGCACAACCACGCAACTACCACCATCAGTCCTTCCCTGATAGCCAAGTAAAATAAATTTGCTCCTCCGCTCTAATTGTCTCTGTAATTCAACGGTTATCCTTCTTTGTATTTACTGAAAATAAATGAAATGAAACACAAATTCCCTGCGTGCAGGTTTGAAGATATGTCTATCACGATGTCATCATACTCGACGACATGGAGAAATTGATTGATTTCTCATATGTTCAAGTGAGACACAGGAAGATGAACTTAACTTCACAGAGAGCATTTAAAGCTTTGTTACTTTATGGATCCAGAGCATATTTGAAGTTTTGAAGTATAAATTCAACTGAAATTTATTAAATATATTTCTTTTCGCATGCAAACACTACGAACAGTGCAAAGGTATTGCTTTTAAACCAGAGGCCTCAGAATCGGCCTTTTAAAGGATCTAGGAAAGGAGCTTACGGTTATCATGATTGAGAACCCACTTTCTCATTTTTGCACAGGGTAAAGACAGGCCTGGAAGCTACATTGTGTTTTGTTTCCTAAAGAAATATTAATGATATTGTGTATTGAAGGCAGACCGTGTATTTGTGGGTATCATTGTATCCTTAAAGAGATATGGGGTGGATGAACTGAAGGTAGAATGGGGCGGTTCATGCAGTCCTTGTAAGTAATAGGATTACTTGGCTGCAGGCACAAGCCCCAGACCCAGAATTAGGGAAGGAATAAAATGCCATAGAATGCAATGACATGCGTGTTTCAAGACCTGTTGGACGCTTGGTAAGATTCTAATATCAATCTCTTAGTGCTAAGTTACTTACTCTTTTCATTGGGCAAGTTTCATTAAAAGTGGTACATGATTTAAGTTCCGGGCAAGGCACTTGGCCTAAGAGGTATGAGCAATCGGCTCAATATATATGCTCATAAGGTAACAACATGAACTCCTTCTCTTCCTCTGGTGTTTGCTTGATGAACATCATTTCTCGGGTATGATTGATCGGAGGGGATTGACCGGACGAGTATGATTGTTTAAGGCACAAGAGCAACTTAATGAGAGAGGAATGTTAGTTACTGCCTGGGTGGAATGAGCTTTCATTAAGAGATGTCACAAGAAAAACAGGGGACTCAACAAGCAGTACACAGTGAGATTGAATCCTACAACATCCAACAACTATAAAGAGGAGGGGCTTTCCTCGTGACAGTACAGGACATAGATTATGTTGTTATGTCATGGTGATATGCGACCATACCATGGGAGGAAGGGGTCCTAGGTGCTTTGAATCCTCTTGTGAATGCCTAGTACGTGGGTAATTATTTGACTTCTCCAAGAGAGTTTGGATATCTGTGTGAAGGAATCTATGGCACTAGTGGAGGTGGATCCTACACAAGAGAAGTCATGAATGATATCAAGGGAGCTTCGTTTAACTTGAATGGCAGTCCAAGAAAGTTTATGGTCTAGTGGATATGGATTCCTATTTTGAATGTCTATTATGGACCTAATGCTATCGACCAGTAATCAACAATGGTGGCTTTGAAACCCCGTGTTATTAACTACATATGTAGCTCAATGTGTTTGATGCACTAATGTTGAACTAGATCTTTAGTGAGCTTGATGTCACTTTGATTGTCACAACAAAATCTAGTTAGATAATGATGCTCGAATCCAAACTTTGAAAGGATCCGTTAAAGCCATAGAGCTTCCTAACTTGCATCAATTGTGGCTCGATACTTTGCTTAGTTAAAGAAAGAGCAAGATATTTTTGTTTTTTACAATCCTCAGTGATAGGTTTGGAACCAAGACCAAAAACATAACTTGTAATAGACTTATGATCATCAAAGATCTATGGCCCAATCTGAATAAATGAAACCAACCAACAAAGGAGTCCCCCCCGAACTATAATGAATCCCAAACTGAATTGTACCCCAAATATATTGAAGCATCCTCTGTGTTTATTTCGAATGAATTTCATGGGGTGTTTGCATATAGCAAGAAAAAAGAACAACAATAAAGGAAAAATAGGGATGAGTATGAGTCAAGTATAAGAGAACACCAACAAGTTGACGATACATGATGGCATCTACTTCGAGTGAAGTGAAAGTGACAAAAGTTTGACTCCATACTATAAGAGAGATTGGGTTTCTTTACCATATTCCATGTGAAAGTGATGAAGAAGGTCACATGCATACCTAGATTGAGAAAGAAAGACAACCTCTTTTGCTTACAAGACTTGAAGTCCAAGAAAATAATGCAAATGACCTAAGTCTGTCATTTCAAATTTCTTCTTAAGACTGGATTCAATATGGGTTAAAATTTTATGGTCACTACCATTAAGAATAAGGTTGTCAACATGAAGAGAAATCATGATCAGAGGGTTTCCTACTTTCTTGTTATAGACATTGGGGTCATAATGACATCTCAAAAAACCAGTGTCAAGAAGAAAGTTATCCATTTTGGCATACCAAGATTGAAAATCTTGCTTAATTCCATATAGGGATTTATTAAGGTGACAAACAAGGCTAGAGTCATTCTGAACATATGGGTGAATCCACGGACCTGGGTAACACTCTTTGGCAAGCGCATTTGGGAAAAAATAGAAAAACACACCTCAGTCGAGGGCTTGTTAAGCCCTCGACCGAGGTCTTAATATCTCGACCGAGGTTTTATCAAGCCCTCGACCGAGGTATTGCGGGCTTTACAAACCCTCGGT
>LPNX010186727.1:81895-105333 GCA_001517045.1 Pseudotsuga menziesii
CATAGGATTATTCCATGTAAATTTATTCCTACAAGTCCCCATGAAAGAAGGAATACTTGAAATTTATTTGATGGACCTCCCATTTATGTAAGGCATCAAGGGAAAGAACAAGGTGGATGGAGTTCATTTTGGTGAGAGGGGAAAAGGTTTCATTGTAGTTAATTCCTTCAACTTGGGAAAATCCTTTGGTAACTAGCATTTCCTTAATCCTTTCAACACTTCCATCAGACACATACTTAGTTTGATATTTCCATTTACATTTTACAAGTTTTCTTCCTTTCAGAAGAGGTACAAAGTCCGAAGTATCATCCACCATTAAGGAATGATATTCTTCATCCATAATTTGTCCCAATCTATATTCCATGAATCTTTTGCAAATGTTTATGGATCATGATTCTCTAAAAATTGATCCAAAAGAGAAGTGGATCGTTAGAATTGAGAACATGTTTGTTGTTGATCTCTAGGATCACTAGTAAAATCACTAACAAACCTATAGAAGAAGCGGTTGTACTGGTGCAACTAGAGGAAAATGAGTAGAAGGAAGTGGTTTTTCATCCTCACTATCATCATCAAAAGTTGGAGTAGGAATATTGCTAAGGAAGTTGGTATTAGAAGATGGCACAAGCATCGAACATGGATCGTAGGCCATAGATGGGACATACATTGAATTAGGATCATAGGCCAAGATTTTTTCATAAAATTTAACATCTCTTCTAATAATTATATCATGGGAATTTGTCTAAAGAAGTTTATATCCTTTTACATCTCAAAATATCCAACAAATATGCACTTTTCACTTTTAGGCTACAATGCTTTCCATTTTTCATATTGAATATGAACCCACATTTCACTATCAAACACACAAAAGTGGTTGGCATATGGTTTGATTTTACTCCATGATTCTTCTAGTGCGATACATTTTAAAGCTTTAGTGGGGGTGCAATTAGTTATGTACTTTGCACAATTTATGGCTTTAGCCCAAAATTGAATACTTGGTCCCTTAGCTTGGAGCATACAATTAGTCAATTCTTTTAAAGTGTGATTCTTTCGTTTAACAACACCATTTTGTTTTTGTGTATATATCATTGTGTTATTGTTGGATGCCTTGTGTAGTGCAGAAAGAAGTAAACTTGTTGTTAACATATTATGTGCAATTATTAGATCTTAACTTATGAATTGGATGACTATATTATTTCACAACAAGGGCCTTGTAGGCCAAGAAATGTCAAATACTTCACTCCTAAGTTTTAGGAAATAAACCAAAGTGAATATAGTGTAATGATCAGTGAAAGTTAAAAAAATGTTTGAAACCAGAAAATGAAGCGGATGGAAGAGGACAACACAAATCTCTATGCATAAGCTACAAGGGGCCCAAGGCATGCTTGTCAAAATTGTCTTGGTGATGTTTTTTAGTACACAACCTAAACAAACACCATCCTTGCAAGATAACATCTAAAGACCGGTCACCATATTTTATTTACATAGGTGTTGCAATGAGAGATAGTTTAAGGGACCGAATTGCTCATGGAAAAGTTTGCTTTGAGTCATTGCTGTGAGCAACAAAACTGGGGGAAAAGGTGAAGACATAAATTTGTTAAATTTGTACAACTTGATAATATCATCAACAATTCTAGTGGTTAGGACATGCTTAGGATCTTTGAAATCCTTGATTACAACTTGGTGATGTGTAAACGTTATAGTGTTACCTTCACCAGAATGAGTAAACCACTATAGTTGGGTCATTTTTACAATGAAATGTACAATTTGTTGTCAGTCTATCAAATTATGTAATTTTTTGTCAATCTATAAAATTATGTAATTTGATAGACTGCCAACAAATTGCAAGAAATTTTTGAACACATCGTACATCATTGAATTGATTATCATCTACCTCAAGTGTTCCATACCCTACAACATTACGACCAGACCTATCATCACCAAAAAATATTTTTTTGGTGTTACATTCATTCATGGTAGAAAATATCGATTTTCCCTTAGCCATATGATAAGATGCTCCCAAATAAATGAGCCACTCATTAGAACAACAAGAAGTAGAAGATGCATTGAAAGAAAAACCAGAAGCACAAAGTGCATGCCCTTGAGTAGTAGACTCAGAAGATGAATCTAGGTTGATGTCGTGCTTATTGATTGGTGATTCCAAGGCTGTCATATTGTTAAAATATTTGGATTCCACATGACCATATTTCCCACAAAAGTTGCAATGATGCTCAATCTTCTTACCTTTGGATTTGGTTCTTTTCTCATTATTGGAAAGAGGAGTCGGTGAAGTGGGTTTGGGACCCTTGTTTTGCTTATTCTTATGAGGATGTTGCTTCTTTGGATTCTTGGGTTTTTTTTGTTGCACCACTAAGTATTTTCTAGATGTATTGTCATTGCTAATTATTCCAAGATGTAAGAGATTAACTTCCTCTCTAATCAAGGAACTACAGAAGGATTCAAGAGCCGGTTCTGTATAGTTGGTCCCCAAATATTATTTTGTGGACTAAAATGTAGATAAAAAAACAAAATAGGCATGAACAAGCTTGGAATGAATATGAAAAATACATTGCTTATCTTCCTTTGTTATGTTTCATTCTTCAACTAAAAGCGTAAGGGTTTTGTACTTAGAGAGCTGATAGTCTTGAATGCAAGAGAAATCACTTAGATTCAAGGTGATGAATTCATTTTCAAGATGATGACCTTGATAATCATTGTGTTTACCAAACATAGTTTCCAACTTTTCCCAAGCAGCATTTGGTTCATCAATTCCTAATAGTGGAATCGTAAATAAGTATAAATTGGCGTTCTAATTAATCCTTGAGCCTCATCAAATTTATTGGCACATTTTATTTTGTATCATCATCAATAGTTTCAATTTATGCTCCCATGATATATCAGTAAAATCTCTTACTTCATAGAACATCCTCCATATGGGAATTACATGAGAAGTAGTTGAAGCTAGTAAGCACAAGATCACATGGAGTGGCCATACTATAATATGCATACTTCAAAAATAGAAACTAATGGTCTAGATGCAAAGATATCGAAAAAAAGGAGGTTAAAAAATTACACTAAAAAAAGACTAAAAAAATGGCACTGAAAATGGACTTCAGATGCCAAAGTTATGCCATTTTGAAAAAAAACATAAAGCAGAGCCAAGGAGTGCCTAGGGTGATCCATGTGGTAAAGAGAAAAACATGCAATAAAAAATCCTCCACTTATAATTTTTCCTATAAAATTACTTTTACAAATAAGTTGTTTTAAAATAAGTGACTTGCTTTTATAAAACAAGTGGGAAGCACTTTTACAATATGTTTATTTTATAACTTAAAGTTACACGAACTTTTACAAAAAGTAACAAAAAGAAGGACAAACACTCAAGACCACTTACTATTTAAAGCAACTTTCAACCAAGTGAGTGATACAAAAGATTTAGTATTATTATGGAGGATAATGTGGCTTTTATTGTTGTTGTTGTTGTTGGAAGAGTGTGCCTACCCAAAAACTTGTGTTTTGGCCTCCCACTTTACACAACCAACCAAAAATAAAAACAAAAAATTCTAAAACTGAAATGTCTCAAATTTGGTGTTAGTCCTTGGTTATATTTCCCAGAAATATAAGTTGTCTCACTGTTTATGATTTACCAAGTTCACACAAAGCGCACGACAAAGAGCATACACAATAAATAAAACCCTTCTCACTTTATTTTTGAATTGTCAAGTTTGCAAAGAGCACACTACAACAAACATACGTAGATTAAAAATGTAACAACCTAAAAATAAAACAAAAAACAAAGCAGAAAATTGAAAGAATATGATAAAAAAATTAAAAATGTGTAATTGTAATCAATTTACTTCCAAATCTTGTAAAATGGTTGTATCTTGGGCAAACATAAACCTTTTTCAGTGAAACAATCAAGCGTTTCCAACTAGAAACAATGATACAAATGCAATGGAACACCTCTCATAGCTCAAAAACGCACATAAACATTAGAACCAAAAAACTTTTCATGGCCTCAACAACGTCGGTTCAAGATCTAGATCACCAAAGAAAATGGAACTTCATAACATCTCTGGTACCATGTTCAATTAACATAGTATATTTCCAAGAGATCGAACACCTTCAACAATTGCTAACACAACTAGATCAAGGATCAACACAACAGGTTTTTTACGTGGGTTAAACCCTTGAAGATGAAAACAAATGAGCTTCTCATAATCGATCAACTAGCAAATCACCCTTCATGCTTTTTAAATATATATCATGGAACAATCGAGTGCTAAGCCACATATCAATGGTAATTAAGATTGAAGAGAAGACGAATCGTTATATCACTCTATGTCAAAAACATATTGTAACCGTCAAATGCATATGTACAAATGCATAATGCATAATAAAGAAACACATTTCACCTAAAAATACATTAGAACAATTGATTTTAACTAACCTAGGTTTCTAAATATCCTAACAGTTATATGATATTGTTTTCTTAATGTATATAACTTTTAGATTTTAGATTTTAATAACATTGAACTCGAACTCTAACATTTGATTATTGGTTGCATGTTTATATATTCCATACCAAAATTAATTATGTTTCTCAAATAAAACTTGCTTTTAGATATGATACTTTGTTGAAAGAGTTAGTTGAGTTAAATGACTTTTTGTGAAACTAGATATCTATGATTTTCAATAGTTTTTATAAAAAAACACAACATCATACCTACTAACTACAACAACATAATGAGTAATTTAAATCTAAAACGAAATCTTTTCGAAAACAATGAGGGGTAATGTTTGTTTTTACCTACCCTCATAGTCTTTTCAAAAACAAAGAGGGGTATTGTTTGTTTTTACCTACCCTCGTAGTGTAACACCCCGGTTTTGACCCTGTTTGCATTAAGGGTACATGATGTATATATTGTAATGAATTGTGGTGTGGAGCTAAAGGCAAAAGCCCCACCATCGATTTGGTTGTGTTATGTTTCGGCGAACGGAATCATTGTCAATGGTATATCATGGTATACGGCACATATTAAGTTTTTCCATCATGTAAATATGCATTTTAATTAAATGGACCCAACCAGCTATGCTCATTGCAACCAAAATGAAAAGGGCATGATTTTCCTAAGGATTGGGAAGGGGGGATTATCAAACCTTGAGCCTATGGGGAAAATCCACATGTCAACTGTTAAACCCCTTTATTTGTCAACCACCCTTTTTGTTTTTCTCACCTTCCGTTGTCTTATCCAATTACCACCTTAAATTTTCTACTGATTAGTTGGGGCAGTTATTGCTGGGGAGTGGAGTGTGGCAGGACTGTCAGTCCTTTCCCACATGCACACTCCACCAACAAATCAATCCTCATGCTAGCAGGAACCACTACGCCCATTATTCCATTCTCAACATGACTGCAGGGGCACTCTCCCACTGGTGATTGTTCCTCGTTCATCCTTACGCACAGGGACGTTCTGTTTACCCACGCACCATTTAGCACTGTGGCTCGCTCATCCTCATGGAGGAGGGGGATCATTCTCCTCACGCACTGATTGGGATTCCCATTGTTTTTCCCACGCAACAAGGAGGAGAGTCATCTTTGACTGTCATTCATGTTCTCTACCGAGGGGTATCTGGTGTGTTTTTCCATCCGGATTTTGGGGTCTATGTGTAAAAATTTCCCTCACGCATAGGTTGGGAGTCTGTTTTCTTCCCCATTGTGATCTATGTAAGTTTTCTCGTGGTTTCATTGTTGAGAGCGGGCTGTTGTTTCCACATATTTTGTTGTCTGTGTTGTTTCTACATGTTGGGCTGCTGTAGGTTGTTATGGAGTCATTTTGGCCACGATAGGGCCAAGAACGACCTAGGAGTTGTTTCCCCTGGCCAAGCTATAATTGCTGGTTGACTGCATGCATGCAGTGGTTGGTCTTCAGACTGTGTTGGGAGTGAGGGATGAGGGCTTGGTTTGCTTAACAAACCTGGTGGGTTTGGGAATCACACAGACTGAGCTAGAGGGTTGGATTTCTTCTCCACAACCCCTAAATAGCATTGGAAGGGAGGTCAGGGACTGATTTCCTTGTGTTGGGTGTGTGTGGGTGTCCTAGAAGTCATGCTAGTTCTGGTGTAGGTGTCCTTAGCTCTTCAATGAGCTCACCAGCTTAACATTTAGCCTTTCCCAGCTCCTGGATGGCCTGATAAACCCAATTGTGTTGGCTTGGCTGATGTGTTGTTTTCCTGAGAAACCCAACTGTGTTGGCTTGGATGTTTTGTTATCCTTGGCTATGTGTAAGCCTGCTAGTTCATTATTCCTTGGGGAATCATGCTCGGCTTGGGGGTGGCAGTGTCACTAAGAGATTAAGGAGAATGCTGGCCTATCGTTGGGTGGAATGTTGCAGCGACGTAGCTGGTTGCGGGATAGTTCTTATAAGATAAGTATTCTTGACTAAATCTGTTTTGCAATCATATTTAGTGTAATGAGTTATGATGATGGACATGTTGAATGCTGAATTGTATGTTTTGCTTCCATGATTATATGTCTGATTATGAATCTTAGTATGTAGTATGTTTAAGCATTTGGGTTTTCATATGTATGTACATGTTCATGGGGCTAGTTTCTCGGATGTTTGGTGTATGGTAGCATCCTCTTCGCCGATCGGAGGGTTGAGGACGTTACATTGTGGTATCAGAGCTAATGTTGCAGCATGGGATTGAATGGGCCATGAAATATCAGCTAGTAGAGGCAGGTTACCTTCTGCCTAGTAGAGATCAGAAATTTATGACAGAAAAAATTCAAAATTTTTTCTAAGTCTTAGGCCGTCGGCTCATCGAAAGACTAAGTAGGAAGCTCTTCCGATGCAGCGGAGAGCTAGTCGAAAGACCACCCGACGCAAACCACTGGTAATCGGCGAAGGATAGATGATGGGATCGTCGAAACGTCGGCGCAGAAGAAAGGAAAGGAAAGTGGACATGGACATTGAAACATCGATGAAAAAGAGTGGGAATTAGTTGGTTGAATTGCCGACAGCAATGATGGAGAGAAGATGAAGAGAAAATTTTTTGAGAAATTTTTTCTAAGTCATGAGACCATCGGCGATCGACAAATTTTAGCTTATGGGATCGTCGATGATTAGACATTGGAGGTGCCGAAAGGATGGCTCCGTATGGCTAAGGATCACTGAAACATCGGCATAGATTAGTTGAATGGATTGGCGAAAAATAGATGAAGGAATCGCCGAAATGTCACCGTCATGAGAGAAATTTAGAGAAAGAAGGTGCTGACATGGACGAGAAAGAAGAAAGTTTTCAAAATTTGTCTATTTGTTGAGCCCATCGGTGATTGGCGGAAGTTAGTGGATGGAACTGCCGAAACGTCGGCCCTTTTTAGCTGTTCAGACCACCGATGAACAACATCGGAAGAAATTAGTTGTTCGTGCATCCACCGTTGCGGCTATCTAGTGGACTATCCTTTCGACGGATAGAGGTTTCAACCACTGATAGTGGATAGAGATTTCGACAACTAATGAGTTATAGTCCACAGAACCCACAGTGGGATTGCCACCCGTTGTTGCGGCTGCCTAAGGGACTATTCACCCGATGAATAGAGCATCCAACCGTCGATGCAGCATTATGGAGATAGTTTCCCTGTCGATGCTGCAGTGACTAAGGGTTTTGACCACCGATAGGATTATGGCCCATGGAAACCACAGAGAGTTCGTTGGCCACCATTGCGGTTGCTTATGGAACTAGCCGTTTGATAAAGAGTGGATCCAATCGTCGATAAAGTTTGGAAGCCTATATAAATACGGACCCGACGCATCGAAGATAGATAGATGATTAGACTGCTGATGAACATTGGAAGGAGCTACTTGTTTTGACCGCCGAAATTTCGGAATTTTAGTTGGGATGAGAATTGATTTTATACAAGGAAACATTTTGGTTTTTTCATGTGGGGATTTCTCAGCGATTTTCAAGCAGTTTTTCAACTGTTTTTCCGTAGGTTTTCAATAGATTGCCAGTGGATTACAGGGATGAAAAGGGAAGAAGAGAAATTTTGTGTGTTTAAGAAAAACTGTTATTTATAATTTTTCTCTAGAAGGAGGTAAGTGGTTCTGATTATATCAATATATGCATCTAACAGTTTTCTACTAACATGTTTGCAGAATCATAGTCACCTTCAAAGGCAGTATTTCATAAATTGCAGTTTAGTAAGTAAGTGGTGATTCAGTCATGAGAACCCATGACGGATGTGATGCTCGAGATTCTTACGAGCGTGCGAGAGATGCCATGGGGGAAAATGTCCGTAATGGAAATGATGACATAGAGTCTAATGGAAGGATACTCCAAGAGACACTATCAGATGTTGCAGCCACCATGAGAAGCTTGATTAAAGCCCAGGAAGAGCAGCATCAGTTGAATGCTGCTATGTTCCAGAGTTTGACAGACTTGCAAAGAAAGATAGACTCTGGACGAGGTACAACAAGACCGAAAGGAAGTAAGAGCAGCACTAGGAGAGGGAGAAGAACTTCTAGTGGATCCTCTGACTCTGAAGAATCTAGTTGGAATACAAACTCACCCTCCCGTAAAAGGAAAAGAAGAAGACACCATAGGGATTTCTATCGGGATGAATTTAAGAAAGCTAAACCTCCTACGTTTGATGGTGAGATAAAGACTAGACAAGAGGCTGAAGCTTGGCTTCTTGGGATAAAGAAGTACTTTCAAGTGTAGGATTATTCGGGAAATATGAAGGCAAGAGTTGCCATATTCAATCTGAATGGAAGAGCATCCATTTGGTGGAAACACTTCAAGCAAGTAAAGAGGATTAGTGAAAGGAGACTGAATTGGGAATAGTTCAAGAATTATTTCAAGCAGAAATACCTCTCTGACAGGTATTATGACGACAAGATCAAAGAATTCCATGAGCTGAGATTGGGATAGCAGACCATGGAAGAGTATGCAAATAAGTTCTTGTAATTATTGAGGTATGTCTAGTACATCAGAGATGAAAAAGTGAAGGTCCAATGGTTTTTGAATGAATTGCCTCAGTCTTACAAAGATAGAATTGATTTTTATGAACCTAGAACCCTCGAAGAAGCAATAAGGAAGGCTAAGTATTTCTATGAGAAAATCAAAAGTAAATCTGATTACCATAAGGCATGGAAGGACAAGAAGAATGAGAAGTTTAACCAAAGAAAGAAAGGTTTCAAACCTTCTAAATTCAGGAATCAGCAGAAGCAGCCATCCCAAGCTGCGAGTAATCCAGTTGGAGTGACAGGAGAAAATCCTAAGGATCCACAACAGAATAGAGGACCACTTCAATGTTGGAGATGTGGAGGACCCCACATGTGCGGAACTTGTCCACTCGAGAGTGAGAGTGCAAGACCAACTTACAACATTCAAGAAGCAGAAATAGTGGGTCAAGTGGCAAGGGCAGTCCCTAGGATTTATGCAGCACTAGAGGACTGCCAGGAAGATCACCAGTCAACTGTGGTTGAAGTAGCAGGTAAGTTTGTTGAACAATCTGTTTCTATTTTGATTGATCCTTGTTCTACTCATAGTTACATTACTCCTAGAGTAGTGGAGATTTGTGCTTTCAAGAAAGTAAAGCATAGAAAATCTTGGTTAGTTCAACTAGCCACTGGGACTAAAAGAAAGGTCAGTGAAGTGGTAGAGAAATGTCCATTGGTTATGAATGGATTGATCACTTGTGTAGATCTGAATGTTCTACCGCTTGGTTCCTATGATGTTTTCATTGGAATGGATTGGTTGGAAGCTCATAGAGTGAATCTTGACTGTTACAATAAGACTTTCGAATGCATAAACGAAGAAAGAAACCCAGTAGTTGTGAAAGGTATTCCAAAGGTGATTTCAGTAAGGCAGGTTTCAGCAATGCAGTTAAAGAAGTTCTTTAGGAAGGGTTTCCTGTTGTATGCAGCTCATATTTTGGAGGCAATAGGAGATGAAACTCCTAGGTTGGAGGACTATCAGGTGTTACAAGAATTCGAGGATGTGTTTCCTGATGAGATTTCAGGGCTTCCTCCAAAGAGGGTCATTGATTTCACAATTGAACTTGTGCTAAGAGTAGCACCAGTATCCAAGACACCCTATAGGATGAGTACACCGGAGATGCTAGAGTTGAAGATGCAACTGCAAGAGTTGCTGGAAAAGAAGTATATCCGATGGAGTGTGTCTCCTTGGGGAGCACTAGTTCTGTTTGTAAAGAATAAAGATGGTACACTCAGGTTGTGTATTGATTACAAACAGTTGAACAAGGTTATGGTGAAGAACAAATACCCTTTTCCTAGGATTGATGACCTCTTTGATCAAATGAGAGGAGCAAAGGTATTTTCCAAGATTGAATTAAGGTCTGGTTATCATCAGGTGAGATTCAAGGATGAGGACATTCATAAGACAGCCTTCAGAACAAGGTATGGGCATTATGAGTTTGTAGTGGTACCATTTGGTCTCACAAATGCACCAGCTACATTTATGTGCCTTATGAATAGTGTCTTCAGCAGATATTTGGACAAGTTTGTTCTTGTTTTCCTTGATGACATTCTTGTTTATTCTAAGAATGAGACAGAGCATGAAGAGCATTTGAGATTGACATTGCAATTGCTTAAGGAGAATCAGTTGTATGCAAAGCTGAGCAAGTGTAACTTATATAGAGATATAATTTAGTATTTGGGCCACATTATCTCAGAAGAGGGTATATCTGTGGACCCTGAAAAGATTGAAGCCATTATGAATTGGCCTACTCCAAGTAATGTTATGGATGTAAGGTCTTTTATGGGACTTGCAGGATACTACAGGAGATTCATTGAGGGATTCTCCAAAGTTGCACATGCCATCACTTCTTTGCAAAGGAAGGAGATAAAGTTCGAATGGACATCGAGGTGTGAAGAAAGTTTCCAGTCGTTGAAGAATCTTCTCACCAATGCACCCATCTTGAAAATTGCAGATCCAGAGAAAGATTTTGTGGTGTGTACCAATGCATGCGGACAAGGGCTTGGAGGAGTCCTTATGCAGGACAACCACGTGATATGTTATGACTTGATAAAGCTAAAGGAGCATGAGAAAAACTATGCCACTCATGATCTAGAGCTTGCAGCCATAGTACATGCTCTCAATATGTGGAGACATTACTTGATGGGTAGGAGATTTGAGCTCAGGACAGACCATTGTGGTCTGAAGTATCTATTTGATCAGCCTACTCTGAATGCTAGGCAAGCAAGTTGGCTAGAGTTTTTATGTGAATTTGATTTCAAAATCAAGCGCATAAAGGGAAAAGAGAATAAGGTAGTTGATGCACTCAAAAAGAAGGTGCAGGAAATGCATGCGGCATCTCTTAGTATTTTCCAATCACATTTGAGGCAGCAGATTGTTGATCGTACTGCCGGAGATGAATTGTATGAGCTGGTAAAAGAAAAATTGCAGCAACAAAGTCTTGAGAAGAGGTATGAGGGATATAAAATGGAAGGAGATGGGATTCTTACTTATAAAGGAAAAATTTATATTCCGAATGTAGCAAATTTGAGGAAAGTTGTTATGGATGAAATCCATCAATCTCCGTATTCTGGTCACCCAGGATACCAGAAGACAATTGCTACAGCTAGAAAGCAGTACTTTTGGCCAGGAATGAAAAAGGATATGGCTGAATACATTTCAAGGTGCATGAAGTGTCAACAGGTAAAGGTTGAGCATCAACACCCAACAGATTTGTTGCAATCTTTGCCAGTTCCAAAATGGAAATGGGAAGTTATTTCCATGGATTTTATCAGAGGATTTCCAATGACTTGGAGACAACATGATTCCATCATGGTTGGGGTAGACAAGTTGACAAAGGAAGCACATTTTATACTGGTGAAGTCTACGCATAAGACTGATGACATTGCAAAGATCTTCATGAAGGAGATTTTCAGATTGCATGGATTGCCGAAAGCAATAGTCTCTGACAGAGATGTCAAGTTCACTTCCAATTTTTGGAAGGGGTTGTTTACAGATTTGGTTACAAAGCTAAACTTCAGCACTGCATACCATCCTCAGGCAGATGGGAAGACAGACAGAGTTAATCAGGTGCTTGAAGACATGCTTCGCATGTATGTAATGGACAAACCAACCAAGTGGGAAGATTACTTACACTTTGCTTATAACAATGGACAGTAGGCATCCTTGGGGATGAGTCCGTATCAATATTTGTATGGAAGAAGGTGTAGGACACCAGTGACTTGGGATAATCTAGTGAACCGGGTTGTGATCAGTCCAAATTTGCTCAAGAAAATGGAGCAAGAGGTTGTAAGGATCAGGCAGAATTTGAAAGCAGCATAGGACAGACAAAAAAGCTATGCAGATAAGCATAGGGTGAACAGAGAGTTCAGTGTTGGGGATCATGTTTACCTTAGAGTGAGGGCAAGGAAGAGTTCGTTGAAGCTTGGAAGTTGTGCCAAGCTGTCACTAAGATATTGTGGGCTGTTTGAAGTGCTTGAAAGAATAGGGCCAGTTGCATATAGACTTGCATTTTCTGCTAGCACTAGAGCTCATAATTTTTTTCATGTTTATTTGTTTAAGAGATATGTACATGATCCTAACCATGTAATAAATTGGGATGTGATTCAGGTGGAACCTGAGGGAGAGTTCCAAACCGAGCCAATGCGCATCCTCGACAGGAAGGTCACAATGCTCTAGAACCGGGCCATAGGTCAAGTAAAGGTGCAATGGGAGCACTACAGACCTGAAGAGGTTACATGTGAGCTGGAGGATGCCATGCGATTAGGACATCCATTTTTGTTCAATTCTATGGAACACTGAGGCGATACCAGTGTAGCATTTTGTCCAATTTTGTAAAGCACTGAGGACAGTGCTATTGAAGGGGGAGGGGAATGTAACACCCAGGTTTTGACCCCGTTTGCATTAAGGGTACATGATGTATATATTGTAATGAATCGTGGTGTGGAGCTAAAGGAAAAAGCCCCACCATCGATTTGGTTGTGTTATGTTTCGGTGAACAGAATCATTGTCGATGGTATATCGTGGTATATGACACATATTAAGTTTTGCCATCATGTAAATATGCATTTTAATTAAATGGACCCAACCAACTATGCTCACTGCAACCATAATGAAAATGACATGATTTTCCTAAGGATTGGGAAGGGGGAATTATCAAACCTTGAGCCTATGGGGAAAATCCATGTGTCAACTGTTAAACCCCTTTACTTGTCAACCACTCCTTTTGTTTTTCTCACCTTCCCTTGTCTTATCCAACTACCACCTTAAATGTTCTACTGATTAGTTGGGGCAATTATTGCTAGGGAATGGAGTGTGGCAAGACTGTCAGTCATTTCCCACATGCACACTCCACCAACAAATCGATCCTCATGCTGGCAGGAACCACTACGCCCATTATTCCATTCTCACCATTACTGTAGGGGCACTCTCCCATTGGCGGTTGTTCCTCATTCATGCTTATGCGTAGGGACATTTTGTTTACCCATGCATTGTTTAGCACTATGGCTCGCTCATCCTCACGCAGGAGGGGGATCATTCTCCTCACGCACCGATTGGGATTCCCATTGTTTTGCCCACGCAACAAGGAGGAGAGCCGTCTTTAACTGTCATTCACGTTCTCTACCGAGGGGTATCTGGTGTGTTTTTCCATCTGAATTTTGGGGTTTGTGTGTAAACATTTCCCTCACGCATAGGTTGGGAGTCTGTTTTCTTCCCCATTGTGGTCTGTGTAAGTTTTCTTGTGGTTTCATTATTGAGAGCGGGTTGTTGTTTCCACATATTTTGTTGGTTGTGTTGTTTATAAGTGTTGGGCTGATGTAGGTTGTTATGGAGTCATTTTGGCCATGATAGGGCCAAGAACGACCAAGGAGTTGTTTCCACTATCCAAGCTGTAATTGCTGGTTGACTGCATGCATGTAGTGGTTGGTCTTTGAACTGTGTTGGGAGTGGGGGATGAGGGCTTGGTTTGCTTGACAAACCTTGTGGGTTTGGGAACCACAGAAATAGAGTTAGAGGGTTGGCTTTCTTCTCCACAACCCCTGAATAGCACTAGAAGGGAGGTCAGGGCCTGAGGGACTGAGTAGCAGAGAAGGGATTGATTTCCTTATGTTGGGTGTGTGTGGGTGTCCTAGAAGTCAGGCTAGTTCTAGTGTAGGTGTCCTTAGCTCTTCAATGAGCTCACTAGCTTAGCATTTAACCTTTCCCAGCTCCTAGATGGCCTGATAAACCCAATTGTGTTGGCTTGTCTGATCCATTGTTTGCTTGAGAAACCTAACTGTGTTGGCTTGGTTGTTTTGTTATCCTTGGCTATGTGTAAGCCTGCTAGTTCCTTATTCCTTAGGGAATCATGCTCGGCCCGGGGGTGGTAGCGTTGCTGAGAGATTAAGGAGCACGCTGGCCTATGGTTGGGTGGAATGCTACAGTGACGTAGCTGGTTGTGGGACAGTTCTTATAATATAAGTGTTCTTGACTAAATTTGTTTTGCAATCATATTTACTATAATGAGTTATGATGATGGACATGTTGAATGCTGAATTGTATGTTTTTATTCCGCTGAGTATATGTATGATTATGCATCTTAGTATGCAGTATGTTTAAGAATTTGGGTTTTCATATGTCTGTACATGTTCATGGGGCTAGTTTCCTGGATGTTTGTTGTATGGTAGCGTCCTCTTCACCGGTTGAAGGGTCGGGGATGTTACACGTAGTATTTTCAAAAATAAAGTGAGGTATTGTTTTTTTTTACCTATCCTCCTAAGTGGCCATAATGGTGTGGTTTGATCTAGATATAAAATACATTTTTCATTTAAACTATTAGAACAAGATCAAGGCTAGGATTTTTGGAGTCCTCCCTTTAGATTATAAGTAAAAATCTTCATTACCCATGCCACCCTAAAAGTTTAGTTGTGTTTTATAACCTCGTTATTAGTCCCTGCCTTGGGCTAGCAGGGACTATAGTATTTGGCTTGCCGTCTTTTCCTGTAAACAATACAGAAATAAAAACAGTTAACCCTAAGTTTTATTTTCCACCATTTTATTTAATGAATCACCCAATAATTGCTAATTTTTCTGCCAATAAATAGTTTCGACCTCTTATTTGGCCTCATCTCGAGGCAATCATTGTTTTGCTATGGTTTTTCTAGGCATTGGTTGTATAACAGAGTATAACTAAATCAAGAGGAAACTAATGCTAACATTAGTTTGATAACATTTAATGTTTATAAAATGTGGTTCACGTAAATCGAGTTCACTTCCCAGAGAACTTTGTGGTGTGCATGCAGTGCACATGTCGTG
Source organism: Pseudotsuga menziesii (assembly GCA_001517045.1). NCBI lineage: Eukaryota > Viridiplantae > Streptophyta > Pinopsida > Pinales > Pinaceae > Pseudotsuga > Pseudotsuga menziesii. The sequence goes on from LPNX010186727.1 coordinate 97,190, forward strand.
GTATTGGATTTGCATTTGGAACAAGATCTACAGGCCAGATCCCTCCCCTATTCATGCATGGTTTTGAAGAGACCTAATATGCACCCTCACTTTATCAGGTCCTCCTTCGTTCTCTCCAGGAAGGCTGAACTTAAAAAAATAGCAGAAGCTGCTCATAAATTATTATCAAACCTGACAATGGATAGAAGCAGAGCTGGGACGCTAGATTATAAACAAGGATATAATACGATGGAGTTGGGGAAATTGTTGACCTTCAATTGTAATCATGATCTTGCAGCTGCAATATCAGCGATGTCCATCATCATGTTGGGGATTGTTTGGTTGATATTGGTATCGAGAAGAGCTGGAGGGTACAAGAGACACAGGGATAAGCTTCCCATGGGCAGCTTGGGATGGCCTTTCATAGGAGAAACCTTGGAATTCATTTCTTGTGGCTATTCAACACGTCCTGAGAGCTTCATGGACAAGCGCTGTCAACTATATGTTAAATATGCTCCTCTAATGCTCCTTATCTCTTAGTTGTATGTTGAGCAATTTGTGTAGATCATGAAAACTGTTTATTGAAGGATACAATGGTCTTCTTGTTAGGCTCCTATCTTTTGGCTGAAAAGTACTCTTACAGAAAAAGGTAATGATAAATCCACCCAATTGGCTTAGTTGTTCCATTATTTATGGTTATTGTAAAAAGCCAGTATGCATGTCTCCCTATATCTCAAAGAGAAATCCAATTCGATAGATAGAGAAGTATATATTTCAAGTCCATAGATAATTAAATACTAGTAGTTTGACATGAAAGTCGATCCATGCAGACTTGAAATTTCTCAATGACCATGGTTTAGATAATGTTTTTACTAATAGTGTTGTAGTGTTGTTTTGTAGATCTAAACTTATCTACAATTTGAGGAGTTTACAATTTCTCAGAGTGGATAAGAACGTTTTGGTTGGAATATCTCATAGTCTATGGTAATCCACTACCTTGTATTCTTTGTATTTGAGACATCGATTGTCCTACAGCAACTGAAGCTATCAATGCAATCTGCTTTTCTTAGTTTATATAAGCAGTCGCCAGTTTAGATTTTATGGAAAGTTAACATTTCCGTCCTTCAATTCTAGCCTTGGAGTGAAAGTCCAATGGATCTAAAAATCATATAATTAATGAAACATTGGGGCATAATTTGTATAATCAAAAGGTTCTATGTTTTTTGTTTATGGACACATTTTCTCTATATTTCATCTTTTCTTTGTAATTGAGCTGTGACTAAATATATCACGAGAACTAAGCTTCGGATCTATAAATTTTAGTTTATGGAATTTGGAGTGAAAACTAGATATAAAACAAAATTTATTTTTTCCATAGTTGGTGGACAAAGTTTTAATCAGTGCTCGAGTGCCCAAAATTTATAAAACGAGGTGGGTAATTATGAACAGTTATGAGCAGGTAGCACAATCAAAATTTCAAATTGAAACTAAACATATAGCAATTCAAATTAGTAATAAATCCAGAAGCATTTTACCTTGAATCAATGGCTTGGTTTTACGCATGTTATTGTTACTGGCTTGGCTTTCAGATCCGTCGTATACACATCGTTCCACCTAGCTTCAAGTTACCAGTTCCAATGTAATCGTTGATCCATGGTTAGTAGAAGCTCAGTAACTAGGCAGAACTCGGTCAATAGGGGAGTGAATTAGTTGTGAGCTTATTAACTCGCATATCTACGTTGTTTCGAAACTGTTTCACAAAGTATCCTCTTGAGAGGTCTCCCTGCTCTAACCCACATAGGGTAGTTAGTTCTATATATCAACTATATTCTGGAACAAAGGTGCAACCTGCCCATACGGAATCTTTACATAGCTTGTTGGTCAAAACATTCATCAAATAAATCAGTCGACGCAAGTGAAACTTCGTCAATTCCATGCCTTGTCTCGTGGTCATATTTGGATTTGGGGAATAAAAAGGACTCAGACTGAATATATTAGACCCATTTCCTTTAAATTGGAGTGTATGTATATATAAATAAATCCCTTCATTTCATGTGGCTCCCAATATTTCCAGTGTAACCTTTCTGTAGTTTAAGTACAAAGTTGCTTATAATTCATTATGTTCTTAATATATAACAAAGTTCTCTCTTCAAGATATCACACCATGTCTGTCAACTCTCGCCATGGCATTTACCACTTGATCCACTACCCACCTCCTTCGGCATCTGTCCCCACAGTAGCAGTGTTCCAGAAAATGTTCAACCGCAATTCAATTTCTTGTAAGAAAAGAGCATCTATAACTGTTACAGTTGCAACACTTTCCTTGGAGAGTCGACACAGAACCGTACAGAAATCGGTTTTGCAAATCTCCATGACAGAGTTGAATTGGCATGGTTTATACTCGGAGAATACGACAGAATTAGAGACAGTAGATCATTATAAGAAGAAGAAGAATGGTGATGATCATGTCTTGTTAGTAGATATGTGGAAAGAAATGCAAGGATCCCACCATTAGAATGGAATGTTGGATCCAATGCATGCTCTTCTCCTGTCATAAATTTTCTGATTCGGAGTTGTTATGAAGCTTTTGAATGTGAGCAAGGCTGGAAGAGTATCGTTCCTGCATAACGAACAGGGCCTTATCAGGATTCCACTCTCATCTGATCAGGGCTTAATCCTTTCAACAAATTGAAAACTGCTTGAACATGAATTGCTAAGTAGTCCACAGGCATAAAGAAAAGCATTTGTTGAACACTTGTTTCACACCATGAGCCACTTCACCAAAACAAACTACCCGCTGTTATATATCTCCATGGGATGCAACGACTACTTGTCAGATCAATAAATAAGTAGTCTGGGGATGTGTAAGGAGGAGCATAGTGTTGAAGGCTTGGCCTAGAAAGTGTCCCTTAGCCAGTTGTAAGGTGTCGACAGTATATGTGTGAAGGATTCAAGCTAATCAAGTTATATACATAAATATTTATAAAGATTCGCTAGCATACGAGCATTAGGAAGCAGCCTTATAGTTCTATTTTATTGTTTCCTGTGGCATTATTACGCTGATAGGCGTATATCAATGGTATTTTGGGGATGGACTTGCTTGAGCGGATCATCAAGATCCTGCAAATCCCGCCAAGTGGATGCTCAAGATCATCCCAATCGTCTGATCTTTTAACTAACAGCTTAAAGGTTTGTTTATAAAATTTGTTATGGAAATGGCGTCCACCTGTGGCTGATCGCGGTTAAGGCTGCAATGTGGCAGGATGCAGCCCTTCCTGGAGGTTACGCCCACTAATGCGTAATGTGGTGGAGGTTACACCCACTAATGCGTAACTACAATCCATCGCAAATTGCAACAACCTATCTAGTGGTTTCAGGAAGCGACGAACAACATGGGGGCTGTTAAAAGTGATATCTGCGAGCTGCCCAGTTTAGATCTTCTGTGTTCTTTTTTAAAACTAATGGGGGATCTCTTGATCTCAACCAGTCGCGTAAGCAGAAATGGCCCCCTTTTGTAACTGAATCTTGGCCTACAAGAAATATCAAAGGTGGAAGGTCAGAAAATGAAGGGTTTTTTGATGATGTTCTTGATCTTCATTTACAGATGCAGTGACTGTTAAATTGAATCTTCTGTTTCAAATGGTATATAACTCACCAGAATGAACGGATTTTCAAAGGTAGAATTCCAATAAGTGCAGGATTTATGTTCATAGATTTACAATTGTTGTTCTTGAATGTAACAAGATGTAAATAGCAGCAATATACTTTGGACATATGTATATAGATATCCATTGGGAAGATCTGTTTAGAATCATTTATGATGACATAATATTTGGAATGAGAAATCTATTTTCTTGAGTTATTGAATTGACATTATATGTGCAGATGCATATGTGGGGGCATGGATCTCAGTATAGAAGAGGCCCAGAATCTCTGAGAGGTACACAGCACACAGCAATGCTGAGGCTCCCATGTTACTGCTGTGCCGAAGGATGCAAGAACGATATCAATCATCCCCGTGCAAAATCGCTGAAAGACTTTCGCACTCTTCAGACTCACTACAAGCGCAAGCATGGCACCAAGCCCTTCGTGTGTCGTAGGCATGGAAAGGCCTTTGCTGTGCGGGGTGACTGGAGAACACACGAGAAAAATTGCTGAAAACTTTGGTTTTGTATATGTGGTTCATATTTCAAGCACAAAAGGTCTCTGAAGGATCACATACGAGCATTTGGTCATGTCCATGCTCCTCATCATGGAGATCTGCATACTTTTGAAGATGAGGACCCCGCTTCTGAAATAGAACAGGACGATGAAACTCGATGACCCATATCAGCAAATTATGATCTGATCTCATGTACGGATAAAGTAGGTTCCATGTTTATATCTTCTTATCTTGATCATGTATTCTGAAAGAAACTAGAGACTCCATGCTAACTAACAAAATACTACTATTTCTGTTCTGAATCATCGGTTTCCTAATAAGCATTTCTAGATTTAGGTGCATGTACATATCATGATTTAGAAACCAGCAGATCTGAAATAGTATATATTTTTGCAGTAGAACTTTAGACAAATATCTCCTTCAACGCCTGTGGATGGTCGATAACGTTGAACGTTTGGGGATCCAGAGGCATTTCCAAAATGAGATAAGAGATGCCCTTCATTATGTTTACAAGTAAGTCCTGATTGGCTTCAAACTTTTGATTATGTTTTCATGATGAATACACATTAAAACCATAAATTATTTGGCCAGCATTTTTTGGAGTGAAAAAGGCATTGGATGTGGAAGAGATAGTGTTTATACTGATCTCAACACAACTGCTTTGGGGTTTCGTATTCTTCCATTACATGGATATACTGTGTTTCCAGGTATCCAAGTTTTATTAATAAATCCCTCGCCCAATTTGTTTATTGATTGAATCCAACTGGCATCTGCGTGTAGATATTGATAGCTAAATACATTATACATTTGTGTCAGATGTGTTCGATCACTTCAAAAACCAACAGGGTCGGTTTTATTGTCCGACCAATCCTCCAGAAAGTGTTTTCAGAAGCGCTCTCAATTTATTTAGGGCCTCTCTCATTTCCTTTCCTGGGGAAAAGGTTATGGAAGAGACTGAAATATTCTCAACAGAATATTTAAAAGAACTCCTACAAATGATTCCAGTCTCTGGTCTCTCTCGAGAGGTGAGGCAGACACATTATTAATTTGATGCAGAACCCAATACTTTAGGTCCCCATATTTCAGACGTTCCATTAGAAAGTCAAGACTTATATATTCCCCTTGAATATCCCTGTGCTTGCAATGCACTAGCAATGGCTTAGTAAGAAATGGACTGATCTTCCATGAATTTTTCCTTCTTGTAAGTGAACGGGAAAGCCGATACAAGCTTTATTTTATGTACTCTCTTCTAGATCTATTGCTCCTTTTTTAGCTGACAGATAATGTATGTATACAATCAAATATCCAGGACATATATTTCAGTGGTTCTAGCATACATAACACTCGCTTGTCCTGTGACATTCTTAATTTGGAATTGTAATTGTATGAAACTGTCAATGATTTAGTATGGAGAAATGTAAGAGGTTTGATGTGTTGGAAATACAATTATCATTGTGAAGCAATGCTTATGATTTAGCATGTCGAGACATGTAATAGACAAAGTGGTTGTAGGAGATTATATTTAGGATGAAAAGGTATATAAAGAAGTTGCATTGTATGTATGCATAGTATAATATAAATGAAAATAAATGTTATTATTTTGTTTTGATATAAATATAAAAAAAAAACATTTACATCTAGAAACTTTTATAATGATGATGTTTTGTATTATAATATATGTACATAGGAAAAAATGAAGAGTATTTGAAAATGGAGTTCTTACCATATTACATGTAACCTTGCATTATAAAATTGGTATTATTTTGATTTTTATTTGTATTAGTGTACACATTATATTTATTATAATATAATATGTGTAAGGCTAACATAAACATATAAGCTTATCTCTCTCAAGATAGGCCTATGGATTATGAATGGTAGGGTATGCTTTTGCTTATGAAATCCCTTCTAGAGTTAGAGCTTATAATTGTCTCCTGAGGAATTTTTAGCGATAATGGAAGGACCTTGTGCATATGAGTGTAAGTGAACGGGAAAGCCGATACAAGCTTTCTTTTCTGTACTCTCTTCTAGATCTATTGCTCCTTTTTTAGCTGACAGATAATGTATGTATACAATCAAATATCCAGGACATATATTTCAGTGGTTCTAGCATACATGTGGGTGAACATTTATCAATCAAAACGAATAAACAAAGCCTCAGAACCTGACATCTTTCATTCCGACATGACAAGGACCTCTGTCAGTGACGATTGTTTCATTGTGATGATGTAGTGAACAAAGATAGATACATGAATGAATTTAGCCCTCGCGACTAAGAAGTCGATTTTAACATTAGCATAGAAGCTAGCATGCGAGAAGAGAAGTCCAACAATGAGAATAATTGTGGAGAGTGATTGATCTTCACTTGATCATATTTTTCTTTCTGTCCTGGATTTTCGTCACATTCTATACAGTTCCAACAACACAATACTTATTAACTTTAAGTTCAATTAATAGTATACCAATTTGCTTCATGTAAGGCCATTGTATGTAGCAACACAGTTGAATTTAAATGTTATACGATTTACAAGATTGATATTGACACATTTTTAACAAGTCAAATATTTATTCATAAAGATTTAAGAGCACTTTAACTGCCCACATTGGAAATATAACACTCACTTGTCTTGTGACATTCTTAATTTGGAATTGTAATTGTATGAAACTGTCAATGATTTAGTATGGAGAAATGTAAGAGGTTTGATGTGTTGGAAATACAATTATCATTGTGAAGCAATGCTTATGATTTAGCATGTCGAGACATGTAATAGACAAAGTGGTTGTAGGAGATTATATTTAGGATGAAACGGTATATAAAGAAGTTGCATTGTATGTATGCATAGTATAATCTAAATGAAAATAAATGTTATTATTTCATTTTCATATAAAAAAAAAAAAAACATTTACATCTAGAAACTTTTATAATGATGATGTTTTGTATTATAATCAATGTACATAGGAAAAAATGAAGAGTATTTGAAAATGGAGTTTTTACCATATTACATGTAACCTTGCATTATAAAATTGGTATTATTTTGATTTTTATTTGTATTAGTGTACGCATTATATTTATTATAATATAATATGTGTAAGGCTAACATAAACATATAAGCTTATCTCTCTCAAGATAGGCCTATGGATTATGAATGGTAGGGTATGCTTTTTCTTATGAAATCCCTTCTAGAGTTAGAGGTTATAATTGTCTCCCGAGGAATTTTTAGCGATAATGGAAGGACCTTGTGCATATGAGTGATGTGTTTTATGCTGTGATTGTTGCATGCAACTATGACCATGCAACTTGGATATTTGTGATATAAAAGAGAGATGAAGCTGAGAGCAATGACCTAGACTATGAAAGTGCTTTATAGGAGAGTGAATGATCTACGAGATTAGATGTGTGGTGTATCTATAGTTACTTAGTTACTTATAATGCATGGTGCATGTATGTTGAATTTAAAAAAAAATGGTTTAAAAGGAGCAGAGGAACAACTCTTGGAGAAGCATGCAATAAGGGATTCCCATGGTGAATGTTGCAAAAAATTGCCTACAAGGATTTCACATATTTTTTGGTTCTTGTGTAACTCCATGTATGTGTGATACATAACATGTTATTGCATGGTGTACAAGATATATGGTTGTAAGACCTTGTGCTGCATGCATAACCTTTAATTTTTGGTCATGTAAGGTGTGTCTATAAATTTGGTGAGGCATCATTGAATCCATGTTATAGAAGACAAATAAGCGTAAGAGTTTTGTTCATATTGTTCTTCATTATGGTTATGTTGCATTTTGTCATTCATTATGGATTATGTTGCATTCTATTTTTATTAATGATTATATTACATTGTGACATTCATCCATGGTACATTCTTTAATGGCTTTGTTGTATTGCAAGATTCATTGACCCTTACATTATGTTGGATTGCGACATTCCTCAATAGTGCATTCCTTAATGGTTTTGTTGCATTGGGACATTCATCGCAACGATTGAAACATTTATTCA
>LPNX010186727.1:105614-150890 GCA_001517045.1 Pseudotsuga menziesii
AGGTTATCGAGGGTTACATCACATTACGACATTAAGCCATGGTTTGTTAGATTGGGTGTTTAATAAACGTTATGTCGCATTGTGACGTTTATCACAGGTTATGTTACATTAGCGACATTCATCAAGGGTTATGTTACATTGTGATATTTGTCAAGGGTTATGTGACATTGTCATATTTTTCTAAGGGTTATGTCGCATTGTGATGTTTATCAATGTTGACGTTTCAGTGTGATGTTATCGAGGGTTATATCGCATTACGATTAAGCCATGGTTTGTTATAGTTGGCGTTTAATAAGCTTTATGTCGCATTGTGCCGTTTATCATGGGTTATGTTACATTAAAGCGACATTCATCAAGGGTTATGCACATTATGATATTTGTGAAGGGTTATGTCGCATTGTGATGTTTATCAAGGTTTACGTTTCACTATGACGTTATCGAGGGTTATATCACATTACAACGTTAAGCCATGGTTTGTTACATTGTTTGGTTGGTATATGTCAACACAACCAAGGATGTGACACATTAATAATGTGATAGTGGGCGTTTAATAAGCATTCTGTCACATTGTGATGTTTATCACGGGTTATGTTACAATACCAACATTCATCAAGGGCTTTGTCATATTCTCATATTTGTCAAGGGTTATGTAACATTGTGATAATGCCCAAGATTGGACACATTAATAATGTGTCTTTAGATGTTTAGAAAATTTCTTGTTGCATTATCAACTATGGCCATGTGATTCACCAAAGTAAGCCATGGTTAACTATGACCAATGAACCACACCCATAACAACAACAATATTTCATTATTACTTTAATTATAATATTTTAATTAAATACCATATTCATATTATAATATAATATAATTAATAATATTTTAAGTATTTATCACTTCGACGTTATCAAGCGTTATATCACATTACGTTATTTTAAAACATAAATACATTATTTTGTTATTTTATATCTTCAATGTTTTTTTTGAATCATCATCATTCAATTGAACATAATGTTCCTCAAATCAAATATTAACCATGAATTAAAAATAATTAAATACTCATCATTCAAATTATCCCAATCTATAAAGTAATCTAATAATTATGTCTCATATGCATTATGATATAACCCGAAGTGTTATGATATATAATATTATTGTGACACATTAATCAATTAATTAATAATGTATTTATATTTTGATTAATAAATAAATGGTGTGGATTTTAGATGTTTAGAAAATTTCTTTAATAATTTTCTTGATATATATATATATATATATATATAGTCGTTTGACAAAATAAATGGTTTAAACCATCCACATTCTACATAGTAATGTAGAATGTTATGTTGCATTGTGATGTTTATCAAGTTTTATGTTTCACTGCAATGTTATCGAGGGTTATATCACCTTACGACGTTAAGCCATGGTCTGTTACAGTGCTTGGTTGGTATATGTCAACACAACCAGAGATGTGAGATGTGACACATTAATAATGTTATAGTGGGCGTTTAATAAGCATTATGTCGCATTGTGACATTTATCACATGTTATGTTACATTAGCGACATTCATCAAGGGTTGTGTCACATTGTAATATTTGTCAAAGGTTATGTGACATTGCCATAATGCCCAATATTTGACACATTAATAATGTCTGTTTGGATGTTTAGAAAATTTCTTTAAGAATTTTCTTGATATATATATAGTCGTTTGACAAAAGAAATGGTTTAAACCATCCACAATCTACATAGTAATGTAGAATGTCATGTTGCATTATGATGTTTATCAAGGTTTATTTTTCACTGAGACGTTATCAAGGGTTATATCACATTACCACGTTAATGGTTTGTTACAATGTTTGGTTGGTATATGTCAACACAACCAAATATGTGAGATGTGACACATTAATAATGTAATAGTGGGTGTTTAATAAGCATTATGTTGCATTGTGACGTTTATCACATGTTATGTTACATTAGCGACATTCATCAAGGGTTCTGTCACATTGTGATATTTGTCAAGGGTTATGTCACATTGCGATAATGCCCAATATTTGACACATTAATAATGTCTATTTGGATGTTTAGAAAATTTCTTTAAGAATTTTCTTGATTTATATAAATATAGTCGTTTGACAAAAGAAATGGTTTAAACCATCCACATTCTATATAGTAATGTAGAATGTTATGTTGCATTGTGATGTTTATCAAGGTTTACATTTTACTACAACATTAATAATGTGTCTTTGGATGTTTAGAAAATTTCTCTAAGAATTTTCTTGATATATATATATAGTCGTTTGACAAAAGAAATGGTTTAAAACATCCACATTCTACATAGTAATGTAGAATGTATGGCGCATTGTGATGCTTTTCAAGGTTTACATTTCACTGCGACATTATCAAGGGTTATATCACATTACGATGTTAAGCCATAGTTTATTACAGTGTTTGGTTGGTATATGTCAACACAACCAACCACATTAAATTAATAATGTGTCTGAATACGCTGATAGGCGTAAATTTATGCACATACTTTTTATATTAATGTTTTTCCCTATAGTATGTGCATAAATTTACGCCTATGTATCACATGTGACATAACCCTTGATTAATATAATAAGTATGTGCCTAATAATTTAACGTGACATAAAATTAAATAATGTGTTGGCACATACATTAAATTAATTAATGTGAAAATAAATAAATTAATGTGGTATATTTTCATCGTCGTCGTTGTCGTAATGGCTTAATGTCGTCTTCATTACACATGTGACATAACGCTTAATGTTAATTTAATAGTAATAATCCATTATGTCGCACCACCATGAAGCTGATGAGGATGAGGGTAATGATGATGATGATGATGATGAAAATGAGGATGATAATGGTGGTGATGAGGATGAGGGTGATGATGATGATGATGATGATGATGATGAGGATGCCGATGGACTTCATGATCCATCATGGACATATCTCCAAAATAGTAATAAATTATCCTCATCAGCATCATCATGGTCATCATCATCACCCTCATCCTCATCCTCATCATCATCATCCTCATTCTCATTCTCATCATCATCATCATCATCACCCTCATCCTCATCAGCTTCATCATGGTCATCATGGTCATCATTATCATCATCACCATCATCATCCTCATCCTCATCCTCCTCATCATCATCATCAACCTCATCATCATCATCACCCTCATCCTCATCATCATCATCATCACCCTCATCCTAATCATCATCATCATGGTCATCATCATCATCATCATCACCCTCATTCTCACCACCACCATCATCATCCTCATTTTCATCATCATCATCATCATCATTACCCTCATCCTCATCAGCTTCATCATGGTCATCATCATCATCATCATCATCATCACCGTCATCATCCTCATCCCCATCCTCATCATCATCATCGTCAACCTCATCACCATCATCACCCTCATCCTCATCATCATCATCATGGTCATCATCATCATCATCACCCTCATCTTCCATCTTCATCAGCTTCATCATGGTCATCATCATTATCACCCTCCTCCTCCTCCTCCTCCTCCTCATCATCATGGTCATCATCATCATCATCATCATCATGGTCATCATCATCATCATCATCATCATCATCACCCTCATCCTCATGGTCAGCATCATCATCATCATGGTCATCATCACCATCCTCATCATCATCATCATGGTCATCATCATCATCATCATCATTATCATCATCATATTCATCATCCTCTTGATCATCACCATCATTGTTTATCATCATCTTAAACATCACCCTCATCCTCATCATCATCATCGTCATCATCATCATCATCATCATTATCATCATCATATTCATCATCCTCTTGATCATCACCATCATTGTTTATCATCATCTTAAACATCACCCTCATCCTCATAATTATCATCACCCTCATCCTCATCATCATCAACCTCAATCCTCATTAGCATCGTTCATCACCCTCGTCCTCACCATCATCATCATCTTCATCAACATCCTCATCCTCATCATCATCATCGTATTCATCATCCTCCTCGTCATCACCATCATCCTCATCATCATCTTCATCGTCACCCTAATCCTCCTCCTCCTCATCACCCTCATCCTCATCATCATCAACCTTGATCCTGATCATCATCATCATCACCCTCATCCTCATCATCATCATCATGGTCATCATCATCATCGTCATCACCATCATGGTCATCATCATCATCATAGTCATCATGCTCCTCATCATCACCCTCATCCTCATCCTCATCATCATCATCGTCGTCGTTGTCGTCGTCGTTGTTGTCTTCATTGACACCCTCATCCTCAACATCATCAGCATCCTCCTCCTCCTCCTCTTCATCATCATAATCCTCATCCTCCTCCTCCTCCTCATCATCACCCTCATCCTCATCATCATCATCATAGTCATCATCCTCCTCATCATCACCCTCATCCTCATAATCATCATCATGGTCATCATCATCATCATCATCATCATCACCCTCATCCTCATCATCGTCGTCATATTCATCATCCTCCTCCTCATCACCATCATTGTTCATCATCATCTTCATCATCACCCTCGTTCTCATCATCATCATCACCCTCATCCTCATCATCATCAACCTCGATGCTCATCAGCATCGTTCATCACCCTCATCCTCACCATCATCATCATCTTCATTAACACCCTCATCCTCCTCCTCATCATCATATTCATCCTCCTCCTCATCATCACCATATCATCCTCATCATCATCATCACCCTCATCCTCATCATCATCAACCTCGATCCTCATCACATCATTCATCACCCTCATTCTCACCATCATCATCATCATCTTCATTGACACCCTCATCCTCATCATCATCACCATCCTCATCATCACCCTCAACCTCAACCTCATCATCATCATCATGGTCATCATCATCCTCATCATCATCATCATGGTCATCATCATCACCCTCATCCTCATCATCATCATCATAGTCATCATCACCATCATTGTTCAGCATCATCTTCATCATCACCATCATCCTCCTCATTGTCACCCTCATCCTCATCATCATCAACCTCGATCCTCATCATCATCATTCATCACCCTCATCCTCACCATCATCATCATCTTCATCGACACCACCATCCTCCTCCTCCTCCTCCTCCTCATCATAATCTTCACCCTCATTGTCCTCCTCATCATCATTACCCTCATCATCATCATCGTCATCATCATGGTCATCATCATCATCATCATCGCCCTCATCCTCATCATCATCATCATGGTCATCGTCATCATCATCATCATCGCCCTCATCCTCATCATCATCATCATAGTCATCATCCTCCTCATCATCACCATCATTGTTCACCATCATCTTCATCGTCACCATCATCCTCATCATCGTCACCATCCTTGTCATCATCATCATCATCATCACCACCACCATCCTCATCATCATCATCATCATCATCATCCTCATCATCACCCTCATCTTCATCATCCTCTTCACCCTCATCATCCTCATCCTCATCGTCTTCACCGACAACCTCGTCCTCAACATCATCAATATCATCATCATCATCATCATCATATTCATCGTCCTCCTCATCATCACCATCATTCTTCACCATCATCTTCATTTTCACCATCATAAATAATACTTTTTCTAATAATTATTTATATTTATTATTATATATTTGAATAATTAAATAAACATTATTATTGTCATTAATATTTTCTAGATATGTCCATGGGCTCACCCGTTACTAGCAACAACCACATTAAATTAATAATGTGTCTGAATACGCCGATAGGCGTAAATTTAGGCACATACTTTTTATATTAATGTTTTTCCCTATAGTATGTACATAAATTTACGCCTATTGACGTATTCAGACACATTATTAATTTAATGTGGTTGTTTCTAGTTATAACTATCTCCCATATCAATAGAGTGGTTGCCAAAAACGAAATTAATCAAATGATCACATCAAACAAGCAATTGCTTAGTGTGAAATTAAAGAAACGATTGCTCAGCTCCACAGGGCCTTCGAAGGATTGCCCAAATCTCCTTTCTACCATGCAAATTCCACGCACCTAAATTCATTTCTAAAAAAAAATTAGAAGCAAGAATGAAATCTTTGCAAAATCTAAGAATTCACAACTTGAAAGACACATTTATCTGAGCATACATTAGAGAAGACTACATTATGTCAAGAAGAGCAGAGCTTGGAGTAAGAGCAGAGCTTGGAGTAAGTACAGACGATTGCTGAAATACATCATCAGAAAGACTGTCAACTGGGAGCCAAAGACGACCTGTAGGCTGTGTGTTTGCCAATTCTCTTCCCATGTCTCTAAAGATGATCGTGCATTCTTATATAATTGTCTCTGTCGACCTCGACAAGAGACCTGTTTTGTAGCTTTAGAAAACCCAAAAGTGTCCCATATCCTTGTGACCTTACTCATGTCTTCTCCTATGAAAAAACAGGGCGTATCTAAGAATATTTGCTTTTCCTCTTGACCAAGTGCATCATAACTGATACGAAGAGTGTCTTGTATCTCAGAGGGAAGTATGCGTTGAAATTCTTTCAATACTTCTTCCCAGTAAATACTTTTCATTCTCTCCACAAACAAGTGACCCGAATACCCTCAATGATAAAGGCAATCCATCACATACTTCTAAAAAGTTCTCTACCGTATATTCAAACCCTGGGCACGAATACGGTTGGTGGAAAACATACTGGCAGAAAAGCTCTCTCGAGTGCTGTTCATCAAGACCAATTAACTTATAAATTGACGCATCATCGCCTCGTGAGCTTGTGAGAACGTGCTTATGTCGAGATGTAATTAATATTAAGCTATCTGAGTGAAAAATAGTATCATCCGCCACAAGTGCATCAACCTGATCTACTTCATCTACATGATGTTTTTTAAGAGTCTCTTTACCTTCATCGATACTTTCTATTCGCTTATCGAATCCACTCAAGCTACAAACAAGTTTACTCTGCAATGAAATTAAACGATCGCTACGTGCATTTTCTCCCACATCAAATAGAATGCAGGATCTACTGTAATCTGAACTCATCCTATTGAAGAGTTGCAGATATAAGCAGTTTTGAGCTTGAAGCTTGTGATGGGTGAGAACTCAACCTTCCCTATATGGTAATCAATTTATTATGTTTGATAGATATACATAAACGTTTGTTTCTCACTAACTTTGTATATATTTTCTTGATGATAACCTGCCAGTCCAGGAAGTCTGTCAATCCAAATGGCCAATCAATAGATGTTCAAGACAGAGACTTACTGCCTTGCCTTTAGCAACTCTCTTTGTTTTTTTATAAACTTCACATAGTATTAAATTATTTTTTAAGATTAAACTAAACATAAGAAAATATACATTACTCTTTCCAAGGAAGGGACTTTGAAAAGTTTACAACTTGTTGATTGATTTATTATTAAAAGTGTTTGTTTACCAATTATTTAAAGTGTTTCCCAATTCATAAGTGGCTTGGGTTAATAGCGTGTTAAGCCTTCTTCTTACTTAGAGCAATTAAGTTGTTAGAATCCATCCATCGAGATAATTTTTATTATTAAACGATTATTACTATGATTAATTAATTCTTGTTGATGGAGAATACAAAATGGGGGGAATTGGATTTTGTGCATCAAAATATCATATATTCCAAATCTGGGTTTGAGAACCTTCACTTACCTTATCTAATAAAGTACAAGACATATCCATAAAAAAAATGTACGACTATAAAATGGGACAACAAAAACATTAATTTCCCTTGTTAAAGGGCTATACGAAACTATAGATCATGGTGCGATATAATTTATGTTTATAGTCTTCATGTTTAGATCTGCTATTATTTTGTTATTGGACAATTAATATTATTAATTAATTCTACTTGATGGAGATAACAAAATGGCAGGGAATTGGATTTTGTGCATTAAAACCAATCATATATTCCAAATCAAGGATTGAGAACCTTCACTTATACCTTATCTACCAAAGTACAAGACATATCCATAAAAAGTGTAGGATTATAAAATGGGAAAAAAAACATTAATCCCTAGTTAAAGGGATATAAGAAACTATATATCATGGTGTGATATAATTTATGGGGTTATGAAATCCTTACTTATCGTTCATTGTGTTGGGCAAAATAATTACTCTGTTTTATCTCACATAAATTATACCTTATCTAATAAAGTAGAAGACATATCCATAAAAAGTGTAGGATTATAAAATAGGATAACAAAAACATTAATTCTTATTACATTTCTTTTGTTAAAGGGCTATAAAAAAACTATAGATCATCACGGTGTGGATATAATTTATGGTCTTATGAAATCCTTACTTATTGTTCATTTGAGTAAAATAATTATTTTGTTTTACTTCACATAAATTATCATTTAAGGTTAGTAAATTGTTGAGGTATTATGTAGAATATATGTAAGGTATTATGTAGAATATATGTAGAATTAGGATTCATTTGATTACTTTAACTAATCATATCGAGAGTCTACTCAATGGTGTACTCAGTAGGATGGAGGACATCCATTGTGTGTATGTCAAACAATCACACTTTAAACTTCAAAAACATGATAAGGATAAGGATTGTTAACATTATCAGAGTGTCCAAGAAACAACCATACTTTATCTAGCAAAAAGTAGAGGAAAAAGTAAATCAAACGGGTAGGAAAGAAAAACCACACACTGGATCAATGGAAAACTAGGTCATTGAGAAGTCATTGGTTCAGGTTTTGTGCTATTTCAAAACACTTATTGGATCCTTAGGTTAACAACTTCAAGATCCGATGCACACCACACTTGGTCGATCACACTTGCACAAATTTAAAAGCATGAAAGATAAATTAAGGACAAAAACAAGTTAAACCATCACACCATACTTGCGAAAATGAATAAATAAAATTCTACACAAAACAACACTTTGTTTCTTTAGTAGCGAGCCCTTACTATCCTTAAAAAAAAATGCTGCTACTAATATATAACATAAATAAATTAAATTAGAGAATATTATTTATACTAATTCAAAACATTCTAAAACTAGATAATGAGAAACTACATGACGATAAATATGAAAAGAGCTTTACTTTATTCCATTATAAATTAGACATATGCTCCAAGAGTTCTCCCTTTGGAATGGAAGAGGCACTCTTATTTATAAATAATTTTATTTGAGAATGAGATAAGAAACTAATCAACTGAGATCTGTAACAAGTTTTTATCTCAATGGTTCAACCATTTGCTAATAATTAGAGAATAATGATCTCTACAAATCCTCACACAAATCTCTAAGATATTAAATAAGAAAAATTCCATGATTATTCTCCATCAAATATGGTTGAGTGATAATCCCAAAACTTCGTCAAATCTTCAAAGGTGGAAGAGGAAATTCGAATTTGAGGATGAGGGGTGATATTTGACTTTATTGAAATCTTCAAATATGCTTGTACACATCATAAAATTCATCCAACATTCAAGGTTAGGTGAAAACACATTATTTTTTCAATATTTAATCGTAAATTCTCTCAAAATGTTAAAATAAATTATTTGGAAAATAATAAGTCTAATCCCACATATAAACATTAAAATGGTCTTAATGCAAGGTTACATGAGAGAGGGAAATGGTTAAAAAGAAAGGAAAAAAAGAGGTGAAAATATGACATTTTGGAGACCCAACATCTTCCCCAAACTAAACATGTTGCATGTCCTCATGCAACCCTACATCGTATTTTGAACTATGTCATCAAGTCTTCCCTCTTTGAAAAGTACTTGAGTGGAAGTTGAGCTTCTTGTGGTTGGTTATTGTGTGGCTACCACAAGTTTTGAAAGTGGTTGTTCTTATGTGGAAACACTTACCCTTTTGAGCTCGAGTTTCTTATGGTTGGTTCTTGTGAGGAGACCAAGAGTTTTGTAAGTGTTGGTTTTTGTTTGAAAACACTCACATCTTGCACTTGTTATCTTTCTTGCTGCAATAAATAATTTCCCCTCAAAATGGAAAAAAGATCATCAACTTTGAAGAATAAACCATTTGCATGCATTCTATGAGAAAATGGAATTTGTCTTATGAATCATCTCAAAAGTCAAGCTTTAGCATCCAAATATCATAAATAACCTCTTCTCAATGTCGTGACCAAGTTCCATACTCACCATTTAGGCCAAATCTTCAAACTTCCTGTTACAAGAAGTTCCAATAGTTTTATCACCAATTTTCTTTTAGTTGCAACTATGGAAAATATGAAATTGTTGATTACCATTTTTTCACAAATCTTGAACTGGGTGGGGTTGATGCATGTTAATTTCATCATGATGCTCCAACACACAAAACTTGTGCAAAACCAGTTCACGGTTTTTTGAGAAAAGTACAAAATGGATATAGGTGATGATGGTTGATTTGTTTCAAAATATGGATTGGTCTAGCTTGAAATATTCTGAATTTCTTCATCTTATTTTGATACATTTCCCTTCCAAATTTCATGTCAATCTAATTTACGGTTTGAAATATATGAACAAATCAATTCTGCCTTGCAATTTCAGTAATAAGTTGGCTAATTGGACACATTGGTGTACTACCAGAATTAGAGATTCCAGTAGTAAATTTATAAATCACACTCACGTGGCCATGAACTACTCTTTACTATCAATGTTTCATCCTAAATATTTACTTGACTCATGTTGTATAGGTTATCAATTTTTCACCTATGAATATGCAACTGATTTGACTCTCTTCCCCAATAATAGCAAACAACAATATTTTCCATGAGCATTGTGAGCTTGAAATTTCATATTAAAAATGCATTCTTAATTTGTGGAATTATTCAAACTGAATTAGCATCAGTGAGGACACCAAAAATAAGCATCTTCTTCATTATTGTGGGTATTATTGTGCCTTTTGCTGGTGTAATCTTCTTCATGAATGCTAGAAATGACAAATTTCATTTATACATTATTTATTGTTGTCAGTGAAGCATGAAATAACAAATCAGTTGGTATGCTTAGTTTCCATATGAACTCTTCTAAACTTGATGCACAATAATTAGAATTGGAAACCTATCTAAGCTTTAATTAACAAGAAGCATCTAATGTCCCAGTATATGATCTCTAGGATTCATCTAATCCCGATGACCATCAACTTGCTTGAAGGATTTCTAAAATATGACCCGTGATTCAACACTATTTACTTTTAAGTAAACAATTCTATAGGCCATGTATTCCTTGTATATCGTTTTTGACAAGTCATAGGTTTTGTGTATTTTATATATCCCATGATGAGACATAATAGTCTTACCTATAGGCTATAACCATGATTTGTATTCAGATATCCTCTTCTTGTATGGAGTAACAAAGATTCTTCCCATTCCTTCATTACATATTGTCACACCTTTCTTGGATATAATGACCATTGTTTTTGTTGTTTTACCTTTTCTTTTACTTGGGGATTTGCTTGGAGCAGAAGATATGAGTGATATAAATGGTGATTCACTATCATTCAAATATATGCCAAAAATCCTCCTCTTTGATCTATTTTGTTCTTTAAATTCTCATAAATCTACTTTCATTGGTAAACTTGATTCCCATATATCTAGACTTTTTATCGAAGCTGGATATCAACTATTGGCATAATAATCAATTTTTTATTATCCATGCTATACTCTTATATGATGAAATACAAGGTAAAACTATAAGCACTCAAACAAATCATAATCTAATCTCTATTCTACTCACTACATTGTTTTGGAAAGGGTTTGATTGAAAATTTGACCATAAGATAGTGCTACCCTCATTAAACCTAGAGCTAATTTGACCAATGATCTACATCATCTAAGAGAAATCATGTATGTTAAGCCATTTGGAGTTGATTTGGTTGAGATTGAAGTTCTTGCACAACTAATATTTGAATGCTTCACCATTCCTTCAAGTTTTATTGTGAATTAAATTCCAAAACATTATGATAGTTGAAAGGAATTTCCTCAAACATATACATATAATCTTCTAGGACATGTGGAAACATTTAAAGAAATGAAACAAGTCTTCTTTTTTTTTTATTTTTCTACTATCGAAATGCTATAAAATTCTTGTGTTGACTTTTGGTTTGATTAGATAATTTTGATATCTACGGTGAGGTTGGGATTGGTTTAAACAACAAAAAACCATCTCGATTCGATCCCATACAAAATCTACATCACCAATTTTCTCATGGAGAATCACAAGTATGAAAAACAATGAACTTGCTACTAGAATTCTACTATGGGCGTTGAAACATATTTCCCATAAAGACCTTGGTTAATAATCTTGCATGAGGTTCCAAGTGTTTAGTGTAAGTTTTTCCATGTGGAAATGGTTCTAGTTCCTAGTATAGTGTCTTGGATCCTAGTTTGTCCACATTTGACCCACTTAGATTAGTGGTTATGCCATAAAATATTGTTTGTCCACTTACCCACTCTTTTCCTTGTTATATGGAGTCAATGTGCCCCTATATGCTACATTTATGGGGTATTTATTGCATTTCCCTGTTTTAAGGAGGTTGGGTGCACCCTCTTGACGATTTGGTCAATTTGCTCATTAATGGTCCAAAAAAAATCCACTAAACCACCTATAGCTCCCTCAAGATGGCTCCTTTCACACTTGTTGAATATGCTAACCACTACATGGTCCATCTAGGTTCATTTCACCTCATTATGGCCACTACTTGGAGTTACATTTGGCACAATTCCATAGATTGGGGGGATTAGTCAAGATAATCCAACATTAATGTGAGATACTAATATGGTTTGTTGGACCCATGGTATTTGGTATCCCATGGTATTTTCCCAAAGAATTGCATGTAATAATGCCTATATATTGTACTGGGTATTTTCTCAATAAGCACAATGGATGATCAATCCACTTGAGTGTTTTACTCTTGTTTTCTACTTATCATTTGCTTCATATTTCTTATATTTTCATGTATTTATCCTTGGAAAATTCTGAGTGAAGCATGCTCTATTGAATCTAGATTTAGGATTGGATATGCACATGACTCGAAACTTCCACTGTGATGTTGTGCAATCCAAATTTTACATGGTATCAAAGCCTATGGGGTTCTAGTCTTGCTTCCAAAATAGATTTCAAAGTTTTGTTTGTAGGTTCCTACGATAGCTTCATGCATTTGATTTCTCATGAAGTTTTTCAAAATGAAGAAGAAGAAAAAGATAGAGATTCATCAAATGATCCAACTCAAGTTTCTCCCTCTGTGGCTTCCTTTCTTTGCCAAGAAGCTATTTTTGATTAATATAACATACAAGTTGCTGCCATCAGTATTGTTGAATAGTTATCTCTCCATTCCATGTCTTTTTCCTCTATGTTTTCTATTATGAATGATGAAGATGGGTTTCTAGTTGGTAATGATAGTGATCCTTCTCTAGAAAATGGGTTTTCTTCACATGAGTGTATTGGTTCAAAATATTGTCAAGGAGAACTTTGGAATTCAAGTGAGGATCTCACATTGCTTCACACTCTTTTGCTTCCTATGTATTCCTACATCATGACTAGTAAAATTGCTTCAAGTTCATTTGAATATGGAGAAGCCTTAGCCATCACATTGGCACATTTGGGACTCTTGTTCCACCTTCTTGGAGCTAATTACAACCTTCCTTTGAAGTTGATTCTTCAAGAGCCTTATGATTTGCTTGGGGTAACTTATTCTCAAGCACTTCAAGTATTTTTTGGAAATGGCACCCTTGTTTGTTAAAAGTTCAATTCTGAAGAGAAGCCTTCACTCTCCTATCAATGCATTTTAGTTGTTCTACATGGTCCCAGTATTCATCATGCAACTGTACACATTACTGGGTTGGTTGAGCACATTCCACTTCTTCCCAAGAAGAATATTCTTGCATATATAGTCATTTAGTTTGGAGTGTATACAACTTTTGGTTTCTCTTTCATGCCCATTTACTAGGGAGTATTTACCCCATGTGGTTTTATCTCTTTCTTCAGTTCATATGGACCAATAATGTAAAGGGTGACCATAAGCCTTATTGCTTGGGCCCTCAATATTTTTTCACAAACATTTTGGCTTAAGGGGGGGTGTTGGAACATATTTCCATATAGACCTTGGTTAATAATCTTGCATAAGGTTCCAAGTGTTTAGTGTAAGTTGTTCCATGTGAAAATGGTTCTAGTTCCAAGTCTAGTGTCTTGGATCATAGTTTATCAAAATTTGACCCACTTATACTAGTGGTTATGCCATAAAATATTGTTTGTCCACTTACCCACTCTTTTCCTTTTTATATGGATTCAATGTGCCCCTCTATCCTACACTTATGGGGTATTTATTGCATTTCCATGTTTTAAGGAGGCTGGGTGCATCCTCTTGAGGATTTGGTCAATTTGCTCATTAACAGTCCAAAACCAAGCCACTAAACCACCTATAGCATCCTCATGATGGTTCCTTTCACACTTGTTGACTAGCATAACCACTTCATGGTCCATCTAGGTTCTTTTCACCTCATTATGGCCACTACTTGGAGTTACACTTGACACAATGTCATAGATTGGGGGAATTAGTCAAGATAAGCCAACATTAAGGTGATATATGCATTGGTTTGTTGGACCCATGGTATTTGGTATCCCACAGTATTTTCCCAAGGAATTACCTGTAATAATGCCTATATACTGTACTCAGTTTTTGCTCAATGAACACAATGGAAGATAAATCCACTTGAGTGTTTTAATCTTGTATTCTAAATATTTGCTTGATATTTCTTCTATTTTCATGTCTTTCTCCTTGGTAAATTCCAGGTGAAGCATGCTCTATCGAATCTATATATAGGATTGGCTATGCACATGAATCAGAACTTCTGTTTTGATGTTGTGCAATCCAAATCTTATAATGGGAATTCTCAAAATTTCCAAAATTATGATTTTAAAAAACATACCTGTAGATCCCGTATGGTGCATTTTTTGAGAATTTTGCATGCAATATATCCAATTTTCCATCTTATGCAAAAAATCCATGCTGTGGAATATCTTAGTTAAGTTTTAGTTGCTTGAAATTTCTATGAGAAAAGAGCCTTTGAAACAAGCTACTATAGGAATTCTAGTAGTAAATTGTCATTTTTTATTCATTGGTCTACTACTAGAACCACCGGAATTGAAATTGCTCTCTATTAAACACATGGTTTGGTAATTTTTATATCTGAAGGTAGTAAATCATGCCCAATACATGTGAAAAATCCTCCAAGTCCAATATTTGAGTTTTAGAGTGCATAAATATTAAAACCTATGAGTTACTGGAACAAGATTACTGGAACAACAATAGTCATTTTGGAGAGACATGTTGATCACCATCACATGAAGGTATGGAACATGGATATGAAAAAAAGGTAGTATGAATATTCCACTATCTTTAAAAGGAATGAATACCCCACCCTCCTCCAATTAAAGGTGTTTATCGTCCTCGAAAAATTTGGAAAACAGGGAAGGACAAAGATCATGTAGGCATGGGAAATTTTCCAAATACATCTCTTCTAGTATTCAAAAAACAACATACCTTCACCTACCTAATAAGACCATGAGTTTTTCATATGAAAGATCTTGTATCTTTGATGATACTGGAGGAATCTTTTAGATTCTTTTACTGGATCATGGATCATCTTATTATTGGAACTACTCTATTGGTGTTGAACTCTAGAGTTGGATCATGATTTACTAGAACATTGCTACAAGCTACTATTAGTGCCATGAAATCATATACTCTTAATTCGTATGCAAACGTTTGCTAAAATTTTATCCATGCAAATAAATCTGTTAAATTCGAGCATGGGAATAAATCATTAGATTATCGTCCATTGATGCATGTCGTTAACCAATGCAAGAAAAATCACTGATAATGAAAACGAGTTTCAATGCACCTTAGTGCATTCTAAGAGGTACAAATAGATGAAGTGAAGTCAATTCCACTGTAGAATATGATAGTCAAGAGACATTATGTATATCCATGACCATTAGTGAGAAAACCTGTCATTGATGTATGGAAGCTCCAAGGAACTATACAATATCTCTAATCTTAATCCCAGATAAGGTGTTGAACTCAACAGGACAATATTTGTTGGAAGGAGGGCCTTAAAGAATCCCACATCATCCAACACAAGCATAGAAAAAAATTATTTGAAGAACCATAAATGAAATAGTTTCACTATTAGGAAGGTTTTATTTGGAAAAAGGAAAGAACACCAAGGTAACTTAGCATGGTATGTGAGTCGAGTGACTTTATTCATGGGTTAGGGGTAGATGGAGGTGAGGCACGGAAGTCAAAAAATAATGATTAAATAATGGGTTGAATTCGTGAACTGATAATAGTGATAAGATGAAAAGTTCAAGGTTGGTTACATAACAAATGGAAGTTTGGACTTCAACATGGATGGATTGTTAATCTCAAAGGGAGGAAAATGAACGAGCATACATGACATAATTGGATTCTAAGAGTCTTAATTTGGTATTAATGACATGGTATATGTGACATGGCATATTATGAACTTAACTCTTCATGGTTCCAATGATACATGCCCTTCTAAAATAAATTTAGGCTTCAAAAATCACTCCTGCATAGATTGGTTTTCTTGATCATCTTGGGACTTGAAAAAAACTAGCACTTCCCTCTAGTAAACATAATATCATAGAGGAAGAGAGGGTTACAATATATCTTCATCCATAAAATATATATAAAAAAAAGTAGTGCAAAATGTTTTTACAAGGAAGATGAATAAACAAAATGCACTTTTCAACTAGTGAGGAGTGGTGGCCAACCTAGACCGCCTGACAATATTTCATTGATAAAATATTTGTTTCAGGTTATTTTTGAGTGATTTCATATCCATATTAAATTAGATTCACAAGTATATCTCTAGTATAAACATAGTTTAATTATGTCATGATTTGATACCTTAAAATTGATGGTGAACAAACCTACAAGGAGATTCTAAATGTGTTGGTTCAAAGACACGCAATTACTAAATATGGCATAACTTTTTCATTTGACCTCAATGTTAACCCAAAAATTCCCTCACTTAGCTCTACATGGCCTACACCACCCAAGGAAACCCATGCACGACCCTCATTTCACCCCATTGGATCCCCACACCCTAAAAAAGGATTAATAATGAGCAAAAGGGATTAAAAACACCAAAAAAAGCCTAAATAGTTCTCCTAAGGGCTAAAGCCTCCAAAAAGGGGCTAAAACCCCTCAAAGGAGCTAAAAACCCCAAAAGGAGCTAAAGATAGGGAATAAGGGGCTAAAGCCCCAACCAGGGGCTTAAAACCCTAAAAAACCCCAAAAAAGATATAAATAGAGGGGTGGGGGTCACTCTCAAAACACTTCTCCTTTGCATACTGTTATGCTTCCCATGGATGCCTTGAGACCCTTTGTCTCTTAAGCCACCCACACTCCCTCTCCTCCATCTTCCATTGAGCCATAGCTCCCCCATCCAAGAGAGGTGCTTCTCCAAGCCAGGGCATGGTGGCCCATTCCATCAAAGAGAAGGTATACCAGTGTTATTTTCTGTATTTGTTTTAGTAGTTTATTTGCTTTCTAATCCATGGTTTATTTGTAGGTTTATTGCCTAACTTGTTTTGCACGTATTTTGATTTCTAACATGTTGTTTCCAGGTAGCTAGAGATAAACCCTAACAGTGTTTGCAGAGGGGTTTCCAGCCATTCCATTTCTCTTCTTTCTGTTTTACTTTGCTTTTTGTCCGTTTTTACTGCATTTCACCTGTAGGAACCTACCCTTCCATCCTATACATGGAAGGTAGCCATTCCTGCCCTGTAGCAAGGGAGAAATCCCTGCTACAGAACTGGCAACCATACCAGGTCGATCCCACGGGATCCTTGGGCCTGTTTTTCAAAATTTCAAGTCTTAGTTTAGTTTTTTTCCCTAGTTCAAATTTTCTGTCAAATCTAGTTTAAAATATTGTTTATTCATAGTTTCTGTTATTGCTGAGCCTCCATAAGGAAAATCTAAGTCCATTTGGCCATAGCACAAGTTAATGTCAACTAGATCTGACTCAAGATCAGAAAATATCACCTTCCGGAGTAGGTCGCACTTATCGGGCCTAAACAGGGGACCAGGTCGCTCATTTGGGCCTCACAGGTGCGACTAGGTCTCCCTTTTACCCCCGAAAGGTGCGACCCCCTTCAAAAAGATAGCCCGCTTCTGTCTGCAAAATCTGAGCGACCCCCTCGCCTGTTTCTAGAAAAATTTGGCGACCCCGTTGTCACATTTGATCCGAAACGTGTGATCTATCACTCAAAATTGGGTTTTTAATAACTAAGGAATGTCAGTGCACCTAGACCTCCTCTTTCCAGCAAAATTGTTTTATTTCTATTTCTGTTTATGTTAATGACAATTTCATGTACAAAACAAAGTGTAAATTAAATTTTTTTTAATGGGTTAATGAATATAGCTTGACTAAAACTTACCTAAAATCAACAATCTTGCTTACCCTTCCTCCTCTACCTAGTCATCACCCTTCAGGGTATACTGGGATAAGATGAAGGGCACAAATCTTATAGTAATAGGCCCTTCACCCAATATTGTTCAAAACCACTAAAAACGAGTGACTTGGAAGGTAGAGGGGGTAGAGAAGGAGGGCTTCTCAGGGCGCTCAGCGTCCTCCCTGTTGACCAAACTTGCATTCAGGAGGTGACCTGTGGATCTATGGATGGGATTAGTCCCATTGTGTTGAGATCCAAGCACCTTCTCCTGGTTGAAGAAGAATATATGTGTAAGGTAGTCACCTAGTTATGCTATCACAATTCAGGGTAGAAAATGGTATCTGTCTACAAAATTTATTTTTATTTATTGCTTTCATCCATAATGATATGAACTCTACGGAATATTCATAAACCATTTGCAACCACCAGATAATAGAAAAACATAAATACATACACACCATACCACGTAAATCAACCCAACTCAGTTCATGATGCTGAGAGAGCCACTAAAATTTACAAATTTACACTAAGTAAAAAATATGCAGTCTTTGAGGACATAAGTCCATGGCTGCCTTAACCATGGGAAGTATTTGTATTATCCCATAAATTCATTGTGAGGAGTACCACAGGAACCCCAAATTAGCTGGCCATTGAGAGGAATTGCCAAGTGAAACTAGCAATGACCCCCATCGATTGAGTAGAACGCCCGTGAGGAAAAATCCAAGCGCTGTCTTCTGGAATTCTTGGTGACCGAGTGACCACCTATAGCCAATAGGAATCCATTGAAATCGGGGTCCAAAAAATCATTTCCACTAGTTTCATACACAAATCTAACACAATTGATCCCTCATTCTCTTCCTCACACCTAAGAGGCGAACCACCAAAATTCGGGTCATTTAATTGACATGGTCGAGACCATTCTCGATGACCTCTCACACCATTAGAAGGCCACACAACCTCTGATTCATATTTAGACCCATATCAATCTCTACACACTGGACCATCAAGCCCCATGGCTGGTGCAAACTCGGATCCATTTTTTGGCATAGCAATCGCTAGTGGACCCATGTCCACACCACAAAATATCACCAACAACCTTGCAGGTGGCCCCAGCATGGTTATGCAAACTATGATAAGTCAGCTTCCACCACCCATAGTGACCAGCCAAGATGTCCCACCTGCAACACATGGGGGCAGTGGCCCTTCCACCTACATTTCCCCCCGTCATACATGGGGGCAATGGCCCTTCCACCCATACTATCCCTCCCACCACACTTGGGGGAACTAGTCCATCCACAATGGTGCCACAAGTACCCCCAGCTATGCAGGTGCATTATGCACCTGCAAACCCCACCACCATGGCTGGCCCATCTCACATCAACCTAGGGTCAAACATTCCTTTCATGGCACATCTCAACTTACCTTATTTAGCTCAGTTAGCAAATGACCCTATCCGCCATCAAACCTTTTGGCCTCCCATGCCAACCAAACTTCCCTCAGACATTCCCAAGTTTGAAGGGAAGGCAGGGGAGTGCCCCCAAAACCACACCATGACATTTCATCTATGGTGCTCATCAAACAACATCGTAGATGATTTGATCAGGCTAATACTATTCCAACACACCCTCACAGGTGCTGCATCCAAGTGGTACATTGAGCTACCACAAGCCAAGTACCCAAAATTCAACTCCCTGGCTTTCATGTTACTGCAATATTTCTAACTCCCCATTAGATATGACGAAGGGGTGGAGATCTTGTTATCTTGCCACCAGAATACTATGACCTAGATATCCGACCACATCCATGAGTGGCGGCGACACCATAGTTTGTGTAAGATCCAGCTTAATGACATGATCTTCCTGGATTGGTTCCTTAAAACCTTGCTCCCACCTTGCTCCCACCTATAGAAACGAACGTTGCATCCGAACATCCCCAATCCAAAGAGAAGGCCATCCTGAAAGCCTAGCAGTTTGATTTGATCTATGCACAGTCTGGATACCTTTACATCGTTATTCCAAACGCCCCCCGCATGGGTACCTCCTACCAGGATGCACCAGGGGCATCCCATGCTACAGATGGCATCATAGGCTCGGTCTCCCACCAACCACAGCACCATTCGACACCACCTACAATACTAGCACAACCAAGCAATACTTCTAGTGTTTCCTACCAAAACCAAACTCCGGACTATGCAAGAATGATGTCCTAGTTCGGAGCCACAACTTCTTATGCACAACCTATGCCACCGTAGTAGGCCCAGGCCTTAGCTTGGCCAACACAGCAATACGTGGGACAAATGCCCACATTTGTGGCACCACCACCCACCAAAATCTACTATGCACCACCAGTGCAAGCAGTTCAAGCCCCCGCCCCTGCTCCACCTGCTCCATTGGGACAGGTGTTTGCACAAAAAAAATGTCCCAACTAGCCAGCCCCCAATAATCAACAAGGGCAAGCTATGCCTAACTGACCCCAAAACCAAGGAAACAATCAACCACAGGGAGGCGGTCAACAACCAAACCCTCCCAACAATGCCGTGGAAAATCGGCCAACCCAAAATCCTCCATGACCAAATGCACCGAGACGCAATGCCCCATTTTTTACAAACCAACCATGCACACTTTGTGAGGTCTATGTTACTACACATTCGAGTGTCCCTTCATGGTTCGTGCTAAGTAGGCCATTAGAAATGAGGTTCAACATGCCACCAACATAACGGACCAAGCCCAACCCAACCTGGCACCACAAGAACCTCCTCCTATGGTGCTTCAAAACCCATTACCAGTCCAAGGATTGGTGGCAACTGTACCCCCTCCCCAACCCAATCCCAATGCTTCGGGGGCACCTACCACGACAGAAATAGGTGTCCACCACCTACTAACTATGACAACTGAAGAGGCCAATCTACAAACTAGACGAAATTAGTACGGAACCAATACCGAACCTGCTGACACATCAGTGGCATCTACGTCCAAAATGGTCAATGCACCTCTTCAGCTACCCCCTTTCTCATGCCCCCCCATACGCCGAGTTTCCAATAACGCCACGGCTAGAGCTTCCATCAACTACAACATTGTGGATGATTTGGCACAAACACCTACAACCATGTCTGCTCTTGAGGTACTAAAAAATTTCCCAATGCAGCAGAAATCCTTACTAGCCGCCCTTGGGGCCATAGACCCTTTTGACTACAAGTTGATCACATTCGACATGGAGAATGGAGAACTATGCATGTCATCAACCATTTCCTTTCAAATCCAGTGTCTATTCAGAATTTGGTTGTGCACTGGATGATAGTGGATGAGGGGGCATCTACATGCGTTATGTCTACCCTAGTTTGGTAGAAAATTGGATCCCCAATTCTACAACCATCCTCCACAACTCTGTGGGATTATGATGGCCATCTCACTAAATCCCAAGGAATCCTCCCCCTTGTCCCCATCACATTTGCTGGGAAGACAATTCTGATTGACATATGGAAACACTCAATTGGACTATAACCTTCTCCTTGGAATAAGTTATATGTATGCCATGAGAGCTGTAGCATCAAATGTCTTCTGTCTCATGATGTTCCCCCGGTTGAACCATTGAATTATCACAATCCACAAGGGCTAACGGAACCCACCAACGTTATCCCTACGATCAACACCATTGATTCGCAAGGGATGACCACACACTCCAATTTTATCCCTGCAATCAACACCATGGTTGACAACATACCAGCCTCCCCATTGTTGAATGTGGGCCCTAGGTTATTTGTCGATACCACCATGACAGCTTCTTTCCCCTTAGTGTCACCACCATCGAAACCAAACGAGACTGTAGACTTGTGGATGCTCTCATTCAGCACCGCTGCACCCAAACAACAATAGCATCCGCAACCCCAACCGTAACCACAACACTGTCTGCAGCCGCAACATCAATAGTAGCCGTAACATCAATAGTAGCTGCAACATCATCCACAGCCACAGCATTACGCACAGCCACAACCACAACCTCATCCCCACATACAACCATCAAGGAGTTATCTGGGGTCCTCTCCAGTCCATACAATTCCCTTCCTCTTTCCCCCACCTGGTGTCATGAGCAAGCCAGTAATGGCCACCCTAAACCTACCCAACTTTACATTGGGAATTCCCATGTGGTATCTTGATCCACCAACTCAACCACCAATGCCCCAGGTAGTCTTAACCCCCGTGCAACCCATTGTAGTCGAGTCTCATCCTCCACCCGGCCCGCAAAAACCAACCACTGTACCCGCACCTGCACCACCCCACCCAAAAAGGGCCAGGGGCAAGAATGCAAAACCTACCGCAGAGCTGTGACAAATCCTACCTTGCACCGTCTGCAAAGAACAGGGCCATCCGACTTAGAATTGCCCTGAGATTCCAATGATCCGTGTGCATTTGGATGCCATGGATACAACCAAAAACCTCCCTATGGTTGAACTTCCAACCACGCCAATAGTCAGAAACAAAACATAGAGAACGAACCATGCTTGTGCCCTTTGCGGATTGTATGGACACTATTCTCACCACTGTCAATACTTTCCTGAATTCCAAATCACTTTAGCCGACCTCCTTCAACATTCCCTTGAATCTAAGATCACGTTGATTGAAGAAGTTCACCCCCCACCTCCTTCTTCAGACACCATGTCCATTTACATGATGTCCAGTTCAACCGACCCTATTGTCTCCACCACCAATGACGGTCCATTAGACCTATCTCTTTGTTGCTTCAGCAATGATGAGGAGATATTGGAATCCCTAACCACCCCAGAATACCTATGGGACGACATGCACCATCACTCATTCTTCCTCCCTGAATATCTTGTGTTGCAGTCAGACCAGTTTTTCATGGAAACCAAGGATTTCATTCATGGGAAAGTCGATTGGTTCAAAAACCCCATTCTAGCACCATACACCTTCGAAGAAGGAAACATGGCCAAAATATTTCCAACCATCAAAGTAAACATCTCAACCAATCCCGAGGTGGTTGAAGAAATCATGCTGGGGGAATCTTGATCCCCAGAAGAAGTCACTTCCTATAAAGCTCTCTTCCAAGAATTTCACGACATCTTTTCCTGGTCTTACACTGAAATGTCCAGCCTGGATCCATCCATTGTGGAACACCACATCGACACATGGCCCGATGTGGCTCCCATACGCCAAAATAAACAGCCCATCCATCTTTCCAAAGTGGCTGCGGTCAAAACCGAGATAGAGAAGCTGCGCACAGACGACTTCATTTACCCCATTGCCTACACCACTTGGGTTTCTAATCATGTTCTTGTGAATAAAAATAGGGTACCATCCACATTTTCACAGACTTCTGCGATCTCAATGGGGCATGTCCCAAAGACAACTTCCCAACACCCGTCATCGATTAGATTATCGATGCATGCACTGGACATGAGGCCTTTTCCTTCATGGATGGATTTTCCATATATTACCAAATCTAGATCCGGAAAGAAGATCATTACAAGACCGCATTCACAACCCCATTGGGCACCTTCGCATATTGAGTCATGCCCTTTGGCCTGAAAAATGCTGGAGCCACCTTCCAGTGTGCCATGACACATTGTTTCTGCGACCTCATTCACATCATGCTGGTTTGTCTTGACAACCTCATTACGCGGTCGTAGAAGCAAGCACATCACATAGACGACCTGCGGCAAGTCTTCTTACAATGTCACAAGTATGGAATCCGCTTGAACCCTTTCAAGTGTGTTTTCTGTGTCCCAACGGGCCGTCTCCTAGGGTTCATCATGTCACACAAAGGAATGACTGCTGATCCCCTAAAAGTCCAAACTACTTTCCCTCTAACATCACCCATTTGAGTGACCACAGTACATCTTGTAATATAGTCTTTCTCCTTTTTTGTTTTACACATTTTTCAAAAGTGAGTCTTATGTATCATTTCCCCTCATTGCTCTAGATGAATCCTACCTCAGATCAGTATATGGGATTTGCTGATGGAGCAAGTAGATGGTCTCCGAACCGTGCCTTGGCTGCATGGTCATCTACTCCCCGTCGCACGAGTTGATCCATATCGATAGAATATGCGTGGGCAGTGCGACCAACAACCAGCTGAGTATGATGGTGCCAATGGCCTCTTTGCCACCACTCTCCATTTAGGCGTTCACCATCTTGATGTCTTCTTAGACTCCCAGCTGCTTGTTTCTCAGTTGAACAACTACTATCGGGTATGTGATCCCCGCCTCTTTAGAAAATTCCTCTGCACTAAACAGATGGTTAGATCATTTGAGTCCATCACATTCACACATGTTCCTAGAAACCTCAATAGTGTAGTAGATCAAATGGCTAATGACATCCTAAACTGGCACATTCATAATCGCATATAGGAAACATCATGCATAATCATATCCAAAAATACACACACAAGTGTAACAATACTTCATCTAGGCATTTGCATTTCACATCATCATAAAAACACTCACATATAAAACCATAAAAGCGCATCCATGTGCGTCAAATATATATATATATATATATAGATAAGTCGCATGTCCAAAATATGTCCAGTACAAAATGAGAAGCCACATATGCCTTCTTAGCTGAATATACATAGCGACACAAAAAATCCTAAGTGCACCGATGCACTAGGGAACGCTCTCTAGTGCCACCCTCTCGTATCATCATCTGGAACCACCTATACATCTGCGGCTCCCGTGGACCACTATCCTGCACAGCCCGGTGCAGACGTAGTGTAAGTACTTTCTAAAAAAAGAAAGCACATAGAAAGGAGCCAAAACAAAATCCTACCCCAGATGCCTTTGCATTGTTTGGCTGACACCGAACAGCCTGAAGATACATATGGGCCCACCCATAGTACATGCCCCCCATAACACATTCTACTAATTGAAGCTGCCCTCCAGATATCTTGTGGCTCCTTGTGGAACCCAAGATACGCAGCAGTAACGTCGCCACAGCCCGTGTCGATAGGTCCTCAATGTCACACATCAAGATGTGGGATCCACACACATACGTCATAGCGTAACAGTGCCTATCACATAGCTCCTCTAATGTCTTCCCTCGAGACAGCACCGATGCCAAATCACCAACAAATACCAACATAGGGATCCCAGTTAGGAAGTACACATCCGCCAGCGTAATGTCAATACGCTGGCCCTGGAAGAGGAAGGCCTCCCCCCCAACATTCCAAAAGCTCACCAGCATTTGCAGCAACAAACGCAAGCTCTTCATGAGGGGTATCCTCATGAACTTCAGTAAACCACAATGGGCCAGTGTATCATGCACATTCCCATCCCACAATGATGCCTCTCGGAGGTCTTTACAGTCTCTCTCCTGCCACTTAGTCTCATCCATCTTGCACAAGCAAAATACAGATGTCGGCCACTGCTCTCATCAAGAAAATGTCACCTAGAGACCAAGTTGCACCTGTTTGGGAAAAATTAGTGACCAAGTTGCTCAAAAATGCCCCATAGGTGCAACTAGGTCACTCTTTTTCCCTCGAAAGGTGCGACTTGGCTTCATGAAACCCCAACAGGCTCATGGAGGACCTCCGGGTGACCAAATGCAGAATGTAAACCACCAAAAAGAAGAGATTTGACAAGAGATCTTACCTACAAGTTGCGGAAATCAAAACCGTCGATCGGAACAGGAGAAATCAACAAATGAAAATCTAGGGCCCACCTCTCCAACTCCACAGTGAACAGTGACAATGACACTTCACAAAGTGGTCCCCACCCTTATTTAGGCCCTATTTGACCTAATTTCTCCCGTTCGACATAACAGGGCCATATGAGTCCGTTTTCGACACCGTTCATGCCACTGGTTTCAGAATTCTATCCTCTATCTTCTTATGAGACCATCGTCTCATGTTTAACAACCAAATTTTGGGACTGCTTCCCGGAAGTTACCTTGATTTATGAGCCACACCATGGTGATACAAGTGTCTGTGGAGTTTTACTTGCATCACACTTGCCTACCGCTACTCATGCGGATTCTTGGGCCACCACCCGTAAGGAACATCATTTTTATTTTAACATATAAGTTGTCTACTTTGTCCACCGCACCTTATGTGGATCACTGGACCATTGCCCTGAGAATGGATCATTTCCTTTGCATGTATTTGGCATATAACTACCTCTGAACTTGCACTCACATCACATGTAGTCAATTCCATCCACCACAGTTCACACATGACTCTCCTAACCTCTGCTCGAGAGCCACCTTGGTTTACGTTCCTCTACCGCACCGACTCGCGTGCCTCTGCCACGATCTATCTTGTGCATGTATTGGTATGTTTGAGAGCCACTTGCTCTGTCCATACTGAGCAGATGACCCTTGGACCATTGTCCACTGTTCGGACATGGGGCACTGCCTATGCCACCACAATTGGTTGACCATACTAGAGTTTCGTTTAAGCTCTTTTCTATCTCCTAAAAGAATGAAAAGGTTGTCGAGTGTAGCTGCTTCCTTTCCTGCTCATTAAAGTATAGGAAAGGGCTTCTACATCGTCTTGTTTACCTCCTTTTGTGGACTATGTAGAACATCAAATGAAAAGGACCACCTTGGCATATTCAATCCAAGACTGTTCCCCTCTACATACTTTTATGCTTTCTTGGGCAGAGGGGCTGAACTTTACGAAAAAGATCACCATGGGTTGTCGTTAAGCTCTTTTCGAGCCTTCTCATCAAGAAAATATTGACGAGAAAACTTGGTTTCGTTCATGCTAATAAAAGTATCTGAATGATGCTCCAGTCAATATAGGTTTAACCTTTTCTGACCTGATTCAACTACCAATGGTAAAGAAGTCTCTCAACCCCTACAGGATGGGCAAGCTCTCCTATGTATAGTTTTATCCTTTTTCGGGAATAGGAGACTACCAATGAAAAAGAGCCCCCACTAGAGTCTTCTTCATGCTTTCAGACTCTCTAAAATTGAAAGCACCATTGAGCATTTACTTTCTCAGGCTCGCCAAAAATCCACGAGATTGTACCACAATGGTGTCTCTAGACACCACCCCATAGAAAACAATTTGCAGCATTCCCCCTTTGGGTCACCTTTGTTCAGATTACTCTGCAATGTGTCTTCCTTGGATCCCATCAATATCAAAAGTGTCTACCTCCCCCAAGTATTTCCCATCTGCAGTGACATTCCCAGTATTACAGCTATGATCCCATTCCCGTGAGTCAATTTCATTTGTTTCCTGGTCCTCCTTGTCGTCATAATCTAAACAAAGGAAGTTTGAGTCTACTACACTCCCCCTACCCCTGTTCAACTCTTTCCCTTCCCCCCCCTCATTCAGTGGGTCAGTCCACAGATTGTCTCACATCTTTCAGTTATCTCCCTCACACTTCTGGTCAAGGAAACACCATTTCCTTGACTAGGGGCAGGTCTCCCTCTATCAACAACAACACGCATATTCTAGAGGATAGACCCAGAGGTACCTGTTATAGCAGATTTCACCACACTAGGTGAATCACACATTGTATGGCCTTCCCCTATCCCGCTGCAGACTCATTAGCCCCTATGGACCACTTTTTGTCTTTTGATGTGTCCTTGATCATCCCTAAAAACATAAGAAAAGTGATATACGCGGCTTTTTCCCCGATAACCGCGTACATACACGGATATTCCCTCTATAGTCGTGTACATCGGGATGTAATCCAAAACCTTTCGGAGCGTTCCTTGACTTGGATCTAACTCATATGACTCCTGGCCTTCCATATGCCTTGAGATCGCACGGATTCGACCTTTCATTATCCCTTGTGAAGCTATATAAGGAACCCCTTGATACATTGAAAGTGATGGGAGATAAGATAGAATTGAGAGTATCGAAACTATAGTCCATTGTTGCCAGAACTTATGCTTGAGTCTGCATCCCTTTGTCCCTTGGAGCACTGCTGTGTTCTTCCCAAGCTTGCCTTTTGCTAGTAAGCTTGCTATCGAAGTGATGGAGGATTGAGGTGGTGGAGGCCCAAGTGGGGGATTCAGTTTCTCCGGTTCGCAGACGTGCCGTTAGAGGTTGTCACTTGTAATCTCTGATTCATATTAATAGAAATATCTTTTCCTGTCCAGTAATGTGTATTTGAATGAATATCGTATCCATTGGAATATGTCAAATGCTTTTACATTATTGATTATATATGCTAGAATAGATCTAACACCGTGAAATATAGTATGCTTGTATCGTTTACTTGTTGTTGAGGACATGTTATAACAATTCAAGCTAAAGATTGGAAAGCTCAATGGGGATCTACTTCAACCGTCTGGAATAAGGTATGAGGTTTGATCCTTTAGTGTTAGACATTTTATTTCTATTGCATATTGGGAAAGATTGATTTCTGGAGTCTAGCTGTCTGTTGTGGTACCCCAAGCCATAGGAATTTCTCTCCATAACAGAAATGGCGACTCTGCTGGGGATGTTCTTTGTTTTTCTTTGGGGTTGGGGGCACAATGGGCTTGATATTATTGATTTGCTCTCTGTTTCTCTCTATTTATGTGTCGCATTTTATAGTATGTTTGTCCATTGACACTCCCCTTTATTGGTTTGGCCTTGACCTACTTTTTACCACTGACTTCTCTGTATACGCGGGTTTTTGGACAATAGTCGTGTACATACGCGGATGTTTGGCCAAAAGGCACGTACATATGCAGCTGTTCTTTATACAGTCGCGTACATCCTCCCTTTTGGTGAGTCTGATGTTGTGGGAAGTTGCTGGGTGGGTTGTGAGTGTGTTTGGGTCTTCCTTGGGTCTGAAGTTGTCTGTTGGATGCTTCTTTTGTGACCAGAGACCGTTCGTGCTTAGCTCAGGTATAACTTCTACACTGGCATATAGGTTAGGTTCACTATCGTTTTCATTTTGCATGACCTTATGACCATGTCACTATATCCTTAGGTACGAACCCACTCTATTATGTCACGGAACCTTCTTGCTGCTATAGAAGTGGCCTGATATGAATGGTAGAGCCTCACCTTACATGGGTACCCTAGTTAGCGCCTTATTTGCAGTTGGTGCCCATGCCAATGTTTCTCCCTTTAGGGTGTGGGAGTCCGTTGTATAGTATTGCCATGAAATTTAGCAAGAGCCTCATACTCCTCTTGATCTTATGCTGGCCATGATCCCCCGGACTCCCTTGTATCAAGTTGTGGATGCATTATCATGAGCTTTGCCTATCTTATTGAGCTTTTTGCCGGCTCCCCTGACATTGCGTTTCAGCCATATATCCCAATCTTGTCTCATTCTAGCCATGCAGATCCTTTCTTTATATCCTTCGCAGCTTGATTCCCTTTTTACCGGGAGGGGATTTTCCCCCGAGTGTCGATATCCTACACACGTATCCTTGCATTGAGCATAGGTATGTTCCACTACTTGGAACTAGTTTGTTTGCCCTAAATGACACTTGTCTCCTCCTAGTTTGTAACTATAAAGCTAGTTTATTCTTTTTTCAAGCTTTTCAAATAACTGAAAAAGACCAAAAAAATCAAAAAACCAAAAATCCAGACAAGAAAAGATATTATCTTTGGCAGCTGTCGAGTCATGTCGCCTTCGAACAGAGCACTGTATATCACATCCATTGGTTGGGTTATAGTTTGACTTTAGGAGCTGTACTCATTTATCTGAGTTTTATCTCCACCGACTGGTTATGCTTCCAGTCCCTATGGAGCCTCTATTGATGCCTCCTGCATCATAGAGATGTCCCAGTTTGTATATCGAGTCTATGCTGCCTTTATTTAGTCACCATATGCCGTTATGCTCTTGTTCGAAGGAAGTTGAAACCTGTGTCGGCCATTCCTCAGTTATCTTGACTTTGCATGTCGGCCATTCTCGGTACAGTTATTGGTTCATGCACCTTATGATCGAGTCCTTCCACATTATACAGCTTTGCTGAGTACCTCATGTTGGATGATGGGGGATGCCCTAGCGGCCCTCCTTCCAGCGGATTTCATCCCATCGACTTCAGATCATTTATTCTGGGATTGGAGTCTAGAGTCATTTTTGAGTACCTTGAGACTTGCAGTCATCAATGGTAGGTTCTCTCACCATCGACAGTTTTGGGAATACATCAATGTCCCCTAATCGATGGATTCTCTCAAGTGTTCGACCTCAACACATTTATTCACACTTATTAGTTTGCACTCTAGTACCTTGATTCCCATTTTCATTATCGGTGGGTGATCTCGCGTCTGTTAACGGTATACATCAATGACCGGTAATCAGATGATGGACTACTATGTTCGACCTCGACACTTCTATTCACATAGTAGGACATGTACTCGTAGCGGTGTGTGTAGAAGACCTTCTAGATTGGTGGCATCCATTATATGCTATCGCCTTGATCGTGCCAGTGTTCATGAGATTTCAGCTCTCGTGACTTGTTCCAGTATATGTCAGACATTTCCAGCCATTATGGAGATCTTGATCTATTGTATATCTTCAGCCTTTGTGGAAATCATGGTTCTTTGTATATCTTCATCATGGAGATTCTGACCTATGTATATTGTACGTGGCGATGACCACATATGTGTTATCATGTTTCATGCCTATTCATGGCCATTGTACTCTTATGTATCTGGGACTGCTATATGTATTTGCAGTTATATGCAGAGTTGTATTATGGTATTATGCTGATTGGGTGGCTGGTCTTCCATTTGGGTACCTTCATCACTTCACTTCTGGGATGGACTTATAATGTATTTCGGCCATCATATAACCCCTCTGATCTCATACATTAGGGGGCATCTGTTATAGCGGATTTCACCACACTAGGTGAATCACACATTGTATGGCCTTCCCCTGTCCCACTCCAGATTCATTAGCCACTATGGACCACTTTTTGTCTTTTGATGTGTCCTTGATCATCCCTAAAAACATAAGAAAAGTGATATACGCGGCTTTTTCCCCGATAACCGCGTACATACGTAGATATTCCCTCTATAGTTGCGTACATCGGGATGTGTACATAATCCAAAACCTTTTGGAGCATTCCTTGACTTGGATCCAACTCATATGACTCCTGGCCTTCCATATGCCTTGAGATCGCACGGATTTGACCTTTCATTATCCCTTGTGAAGCTATATAAGTAACCCCTTGATACATTGAAAGCGATGGGAGATAAGAGAGAATTGAGAGTATCGAAACTATAGTGCATTGTTGCCAGAACTTATGCTTGAGTCTGCATCCCTTTGTCCCTTGGAGCACTGTTGTGTTCTTCCCAAGCTTTCCTTTTGCTAGTAAGCTTGTTATCGAAGTGAGAGAGGATTGAGGTGGTGGAGGCCCAAGTGGGGGATTCAGTTTCTCTGGTTCGCAGATGTGCCGTCAGAGGTTATCACTTGTAATCTTTGATTCATATTAATAGAAATATCTTTTCCTGTCCAGTAATGTGTATTTGAATGAATATCGTATCCATTGGAATATGTCAAATTCTTTTACATTATTGATTATATATGCTAGAATAGATCTAACACCATGAAATATAGTATGCTTGTATTGTTTACTTGTTGTTGAGGACGTGTTATAACAATTCAAGCTGAAGAATGGAAATCTCAATGGGGATCTACTTCAACTGTCTGGAATAAGGTACGAGGTTCGATCCTTTAGTGTTAGACATTTTATTTCTATTGCATATTGGGAAAGATTGATTTCTGGAGTCTAGCTATCTATTGTGGTACCCCAAGCCATAGGAATTTCTCTTCGTAACAGTCCCTGTATCTTGGTTTCATTAACCTCATTGATGAGTTCCTTGGACCACTCCATAGGAATCCTTATTGCCTCTTGGGATGGTTGTTTCTCACGTGCTCGACTGCAACTACATCATCGCACCATTGAGATTTGTACAAGGTATTGGTCTGTGTAGTATTTGGTCAAAGACCCCGGATGTCACCTGACTCTAGCACATTGATGAGTCTATTTGAGGGACCTAAACAGGTTATGTCCCTTATTATTTTTGGGTTGCGTTGGAGATAGTGTTCAAAATCCCCAGCAGTGCTTCTATATAGATTTATGATAGATGCAGCATACTTGTACCACATAGACTTTGACTCTCCATCAGTGAGTCCATATAATTATGTACCATTCCAGATCTAGCAAGCTATCAATCATGAAGATATAGCATTCCATGAGAATGCCATAGGTCCAATTTAGTAGTTCTTCAAATCAGTATTGTATTCAACCTCTAATTGAGGCAACCATTATTGTATCATCAGTTGTATATAAATGGCTCTTGTATTATAGAGCACAGATCACATTATTCTTTTGACATTGTTACAAGCATGGGGATGCCCACCTCGTCCATATACATGTCACACATTATTTTTATCTCACCCATTGATAGAACCATATTAATACAAAAACCAAAACCCACCATGCCCTAGCCCCGGAAGCAACACCTCTCCGCAGTAAATCCTATGATGTCCATCGGCCATACAATGAGCTCCTGCCCTCACACATCAGGGGGCAATCTGTTAACCCAAAAAATCCCTCACTCAGCTCTACATGTCCTACACCACCCAAGGACACCCATGCACAACCCTCATTTCACCCCATTGGACCCCCACACCCTCAAAAAGGCTTAATAATGTGCAAAAGGGCTTAAAACCC
Organism: Pseudotsuga menziesii; assembly: GCA_001517045.1. Classification (NCBI taxonomy): domain Eukaryota; kingdom Viridiplantae; phylum Streptophyta; class Pinopsida; order Pinales; family Pinaceae; genus Pseudotsuga; species Pseudotsuga menziesii. The sequence continues at coordinate 138,731 of LPNX010186727.1, forward strand.
CCCAAAAAGAGCCTAAATAGTTCTCCTAGGGGCTAAAGCCTCCAAAAAGGGGCTAAAACCCCTCAAAGGAGCTAAATATAGGGTAGAAGGGGCTAAAAGACCAAAAAAGGGGCTAAAGCCCCAACCAGGGGCTTAAAACCCTAAAAAGCCCCAAAAAATCTATAAATAGAAGGGTTGGGGTCACTCTCAAAACACTTCTCCCTTGCATACTGTTATGCTGCCCGTGGATGCCTTGAGACCCTTTATCTCTCAAGCCACCCACACTCCCTCTCCTCCATCTTCCATTGAGCCATAGCTGCCCCATCCAAGAGAGGTTCTTCTCCAAACTAGGAAATAGTGGCCCATTCCATCAAAGAGAAGGTATACCAGTGTTATTTATGTATTTGCTTTAGTAGTTTATTTTCTTTCTAATCCATGGTTTATTTGTAGGTTTATTGCCTAACTTGTTTTGCACGTATTTTGATTTCTAACATGTTGTTTGCAGGTAGCTGGAAATAAACCCTAACAATGTTTGCAGAGGGGTTTCCAACCATTCCCTTTCTCTTATTTCTATTTTACTTTTCTTTCTGTCCATTTTTACTGCATTTCACTTGCAGGAACCTACCCTTTCGTCCTACACATGGAAGGTAGCCATTCATGCCCTGTAGCAAGGGAGAAATCCCTGCTACACTCCAAATGAAGTGATTCAAGTTGTGTTTTAAACAATAATTGAATGCATATCCCCCATATAAATAAGTTTACAATATATGGTGATTTGATATGCTAAATATGCTTGCAAACAATCAATATGTGCACTTGCCATGATGCTGATTTTATGACAACCAATAGTAATTTCAACACAACTTCTTCGTTTGATATCAAAATGAGGTCATTAAAGTTCGTTTGGAAACTTGATTCCAAGGGATATCATTCACCAGAAATCTTATCCGATTCTAATACTGACACCGATTCAGAATGAAGGATGGAATTAAGGAATGCTTGAGCTTTGAGGACAAAGCTCCCTTAAAGGGAGTGGCAATGTAACAAATATAAAATACAATATTAATTAGAGTATTAGGTTACTAGTGAAAGAGTGTAACCCTTCACTATGTTGGCTCAAGCCGTATAAAAGGTCAGCTTATTGTACATTTTATCCAGCATCCAATATATTATTATTATTCATATTCATTATTAAAATGATAGTCGAATTCGACTAACGAACAACCGGATTCGGTTGCTCCAAAGTGTCCTATAGAGACTAACCACCTCTAGAGTGAACTAATTTACCATATTACTATATGGAATTAGACTAATATAATATGATCATAGCATGTGACAATTATTCTGAGTATAATATGATATGGTATATAATTAAAGTAAACATATATATACCATGCAATAGGATAAAATATAAAGAGATAAACATAGAGAAAGAGAGATTTCGAATTTCCCAAATATGACTAAGTGAACTCGAGTTATTGACTTTCAGTTAAAGCCTTAATGTGTGCTTCATTTAGTTAAAGAACTCGCAGTGATCACTCCAGTGTAAATCAATCGGCATGATTAAGTTAATAAAATTTAACTAAGTGTTAAAAAATATGGACTAGTTTACTAAAGTATTTATACTTTATTTAAACTAAAAGATGACACTTTAGTTATAAAGTGTTTGCATGATGAACTTGATTTAAAGCACAATGACACTTATGTTATCCACCTCACTTCACCTTCATTTTCATTCTTTGGTTTGTGTCTTTTCTTACCATAATTCCAGTTTGATTCACATTGGATTATCCTGAGGGTTATTTGATTCTTTTGGTTTCTAGATCCACTGATGCACCTAGGTGTGTTTGAGAGAGCGCTAGACTGGGATCTAATGCATATTTTCCGCCATCAACAAGTGTCATCGATTCCTTTTTCCCAGAGTCATAAAGCACTACTATCGTCGTAGCTAAAGAATCAAAGTGCGTCAACCACTGTACGATGCCCTAGTTCTACCCTGCAAAGTGCGTCGAGGTAGGCTTTCTACAACACTATAAATTTTTCTTTCAATTTTTTTTCTTTCTATTGGGTTTGGTCAATCTACTTTTATTCTCATTTATAGGTCTTATAGTGTGTGTTTAGTCTGAATGTACTTTTCTAGTTTAGATCTTAAAAAGTTGTCTTAGTGGAACCTCTATAATTGAATAGTTTTTTGTGGAAATTAGGTTTTGGGTGTATGGTTTGTATGACTAGTCCTTTAGAATCTCTTTCCAGATATGTGGAAATAAAAGATAGTATGCTTTTTGCACTTTTGTAGTGTGAATTTTTTCATTTCGTTGTTTAAAATTATATAAAAAAAACGAAAGAAAAGTTTGATTGCTTGCTTCTGCTTTAGTTAAATCATTAGAAGTGTTTTTGTTTTTAATATTGATTAAGAAAAATAGACATTTGTGCATTACAAAGGTTTTTCCTTATTAAATTAGAGATCTTTTAAATGTTAGCTTTAGATTTCTTGCTTGTTTGAAAGTATTTGAAGTTCGAGGAATGAGTTTTTTGGATCGCTTGGTTTTTGTTTCATGATTTGAAAAGAAATAACCTCTCCTTTAATCTAGATATATTTCATCGAAAAGAAAATTGCATGGGCATTTAAATAATTTAATCTTTCAATTTCCTCATATTCCATAAAAATTCACTAACCATCAAGATAAAATGGAACGGTAGGTTAGGTTAAAATTCTTAGTAATTTGAGTGATAGGTTAGAAGACATGTTCCAACATTTATAAACATAGGAGTTTTCATTCTTTTACTACACTGCATCTTGGGGATCATGTGGTTCTTCCATATACCAATCGATATATCGAATGGTTTTTCACATACCCTTGAGGTATATCCAAAATTTCTTCATGTACTCGATAGTATATCGAAAGGTACCTTTCGAACGGTTGTGCATCAGATGACACTAACACATACTTGAGCTCCCATGTACCTTGTGTATATAGAGAGACCCTTCTAGGAACCAATACCAATTAAGAAAATCCTTTTGGCCTTCTTCTTGAAGAAATACATTGAGAACAATACTCGGGGAGCTACTACACATGTGCTATCCAGGTAGTCAGGTATTCAAGAAAGGGTACAGTCCCAATCCTCATTGTCTCATTTTACTGTTGGAACTTGGGGTATATCATGAGTTGCAACAACTTGACAATCGTAGTGAGGTTTTGTATTTTTCACCCCCTCTTATCACTTAAGTTTTCTTGTGACCTTATATTGAGTAGGATTATTTGTGAGTGATCTTTTTGAATAGTAAATATTTAAAGTAGACGTGTTTATCCATCATTCTAGTTGAACCACCTGTGAGGAGATCTTGTGGATTGTAGGGTTTACTGCCTGAAGTTCCTCCCACTATGGAAGAAAGACAAGGGGTGACCATGGACCAGCCTGTCACAACTAATACTTTTGTGGAATGTGTTATGGTTTTTGAGTCAAGGGAGGACTATTCTCCTTCAGAGAATCCACCTCCCTCTACCCTAGTATTGGTACAATTACCTCCTTCACGTGATTCAACATTTTATTTTTCTGTAGAAGAACATTCTGGGGCACAAGATTGGATGGTTTCTCAACCCTTAGTTGACCCTGTGGCATCAAAATTTTGTCCAACTACTCATTTTTGGGAGACTTCCTTGGGACTGATAGTTTCTGAGTACGACAACACTACTTTAACTTATGCCACCCCCCACCTAGTTCGATATTGTTATTATAGAATGATGAGTATTTTATACCTATCCATGATATGGTTCCCAATTTATGCATGAGGGGAGAAATTATAAAAGGAGAACACTCTCTCATTTTCCAATTCATTTGGGAAGAGACACTCCTGAATACCATGCCTCTACCATATTTGGAATATCAGTTCAAAGTGTGGTTTCTTACGATATTGATTAGCCTTGTATCCTTGCCCTGTCGGCTCAATCTCTGCCATTTATCCCTAGTTCTCCCATGAACCCTATCATTGGAGGGAATTCCCAGAGCAAGATGTCACTATGACCATGAGAACTAGTTCAAAGCTTGGGAAGAGTGTTTCTCTAGGGAAACCCATGGTTGGAATACCCTCCACAACCGTAAATGTGATTGTTTCTTCTTCCGCACTGGTATAATCATCGTGGGTTCAACCTATGTATAATCAACCTACATGGGGCTACCTTTACCCAGGAAATCAAGAAGCAATGTATACATAGAATTATCAACCCATTTCCTTGGGAAATGTTTTTCCTGACATCCCTTATCTCGGTAACCCTAATACCCCATGGGGGAAACCTAATTGGTTGAATTTCCCTACATACAAAATACCATTTGAAATTAGGGATGGAGGTCCACTAAGAGGTCCTCCCATAGGTCCCCTGCCTGAAGGTGCTCCCGGAGGTCCCCCACCCAAAGGTCCATTTGGATATCCCTCATATGGAGGTCCACTACCCAAAGGTCTACCACCTGGAGGCCCACCCGAAGGCCCCCCACTAGAAGCCCCACCTTGGGGACCATCAGGTGGCACATTTGGAAACCAACCACAACCAAACCAACCTATTATCATAGGATCATTGACTCCCATTTATCGATCCACTTATGGCCCTACTGGTATTCAAATTCCTTATCAATATTACTAGCATCCACATCCAAATCAACAACTTCCTTCTCTAGATACACTTGATCTTCTAAATTTGTTGTGTTTGATCAATGATCCTATTCACCATGATCCTTCATGGCCTACTATTCCAATAAATTTTCCTTTGGATATACCCAAATTTGACGATAAAGCTTGTGAGGATCCCAAAAACCACATCATGGCATATTATTTGTGGTGCTCATCCAACTCTCTAATGGATGGTTCTATCCATATAAGACCTTTTCAAAGGACTCACTGGGACCATCGCCAAGTGGTATATAGAATTTCCTCAACACTCTTTTTGGGATTTTAACACCTTAGAAATGGCATTTTTAACACATTTTAAACTCCCAATTCGGTACAAAATATGTGATATTTTAACCTTATTTCGTTAGACCACTTCCACCCATATATCCGATCACATACATGAGTGGAGACTATGACGCAGATTTATTAAAGCAACTATTGCCAAGAAATTACTTTCTAATTGGTTCACTAAGTCTTTGTTCCTTCGCATTGATCTAGATGTTTCCATGGTAGGTGTTGTCACCGAACAACAAGCCATTAGTTTAGCTCAATACCCGGAGTTGGTTTATTCTTAGTAATGCACTCTCTATGAATTGATCCTGCATGCTCTCTATCCTACTTCAGACCCCTTAATACCTTCAACATAACCACCCACCAATGGTGTACTTGGTCATGTTCAGACTCAACTAGAGGTTGAATCTCAAAAGAAGCAAACCCAACCTACTAACCATACCGTCACAAATCCCAAAACCACTCTTCCTCCTATTGTCGTTACCAAGGTAAATGCAATTAAATCCTTAGAATCACCATGGATGAAGAAAAAAGGAAATAAAAAATAAAAAATGTTCGAAAATCAATAAGAGACTAATAAAACACAAAAACTGGATGTCGAATCCAAGAATAAGAGAAAGGTAAAATTTCCCTGTCACACATGTGGAGGTGACCACTTCACCAAGGAATGTCCTCAGTGTGAATAGGTCAGCAAGTTTTTGAGAAACTCTCCCACCTTGGAGGTCTTGATCGATCATTTCCCTACCCAACAACAATTGGTTGACCATCAATATTTGCATGGGTCTTCCTCATCTTCTATAGATGAGGTTAAAATGATGTCTAGTGAAACAATTAATCTTACCACTAGATCCTATAACTATGACCCCCCTTCAAAAAATAAATATGATAACATTTTAATTGATAAACCTATAGTTTCCACACCTCCTCCTACCAACAATATTCATATTCAGAATATTGTTCTCGACGTCATCCTCTGGACACCAAAGAGTACAATTCAAAAATCGATATTTAACCCTAATGCATAGGACACTCAATACTACAATGTAGTAGAATATTTTTCTTAGGAACCATATGCTATGTCTACCCTCTAAGTACTCCAAATGTTCCCTACACAAGGGAAGAACCTGTTTTCAGTTCTTAAGCCTATGGATCCTGAGAATAATAATGTTGTCACCTTTAAACTGGACGATTTTAAGTCAAGGCTCTCCCATCAGTTAGCTTTCCAGCTTTCTACGAAAGTCATTGGAAGAAAGTCCATCACACTGTGTTGGACGAAGGTGCCTCGACTTTAGTCATGTATTTGTTAAGTTGGAGAGCTATAGGCTCTCCCGAAATCATTCTTTCACTGTTATATAAATAAAGATATAACTTAATATTTATATATATATATATATCATCAATATTAATATTAATGATTAATTAATTAATTAAATCAAAATACATGCCTCTTAGTAAAGGAACAATCGGATTATATAAGACCCATCATTATAAATGTAATATCATCACTAATCTATTATTCATATATTTATCCATTTATGGAGTTTCTATCCTATTTACGTTAGATTTTCAGTAAGAAACACTATTTTACTGTTTTAGTGGTATTAGAGCTAGTTCTGATTTCGGCCCTTGGCCACACCCTCTATCAGACCTTGTCTGATAAACATTTCATAGTTTCTTTCAATCTAGGTCTTTGACCAAGATTTAAAAAAATAAAAATTCCCTGGCCATTATCCAAAATCTCGTTAAAAAACAATATTATTTCACTTCATACTTGAAGGAAATCAAAGATCAAAAAGAAGAAAATGAAGGTGCAAAAGATTAATAGTTTAATAGATTAGCATTCTAAATATCGAGGCTAAAAAAAAAGTAAAAAGATAAACAACAAAAAAAACAAAAGAAAAAAAAAGAGCGGAAAAGGAAAAACAAAAAAAATCGGACCATGTACTAAAAGAAAAGAAAAAAAAAGGTAAAAGTAAAACCACACGTGATTTCTTAATAAATGGGTTTGAGTTTATTCTCCAACAACAAACAAAAAAATGAGATTTCAACTTAGGTGCGGAAGGTAACACTCATTCCGCCCAACCACCCAATCTACACCATTTTACAAAACTTATGGCGGAAAAAATATAAAAGTGCATAATAATTGCTACTAAGAAGAAAGTGAAATTTTAACTTAGGTAGGGAAGATAACAATCATTCCTCCCAAACACCCAATATACAAAGAGTCTCTAGGGGAAGAAAATAATTATTGAAAAAGTATAGTATACTATACACGATAAAATATGTGTTTCTTTGATATATCTTGAGATAAGAAGCATAACAAAATGGAATCTCATGAAGAAAAACAAGGAAGATTTCCAAGAACTTTAAAAACTTATGTTTCAATGTTACTGCAATTGAAAGGAACAATTAGAGAAAGACATTATTATTTCTATTTCTCCCGGCAAACGCAATAATTATATTAGTGATGAATTTGCTAATGAGTTAGCGATTATGAGGAAAAATATAAGTGAAAGGTTAGACTTTTGGAATAACAAAGAACATGCAATAAGAGATTTAGAATGGAACATTGGTGATTATACTGGAATTTCACAATTTATAGTTAAATCCTTGTGGAGTAGTAATGGTGACCTAGTTTTGGGATTACCATGGCTAAAAAAATTGGGGACTTTTATCTTAAATGATGAAAAAAATTTCTGACATTCCCCTACAAAAAGAAAAAAATCACATTGTTGGACATTAACATGAAAAAAAAATTAGAGGTTGCATCATATGAAGACTTCAAATAAATATCAAAGATGTTGTCGCAGGGGAATGAGAAAACAATACAGACTATACAGAATGATTTCAACAAGGTTATTGCAGGTAAAGAAGAAGAGATCTCTCATCTAAGAGATCATAACGAGAAATTACTTCTGCAAATCTAGAATTCAAAGGATAAGTTTCAATGCAATCAACAGTTAGAAGAAAAAAATCGAGATCTGCAAAAGAAACTATTAGAGTTTAAAGACAATGTTAAATCGCAAGAAGAAACGACCGGGAATATTAAGAATGATAAATATTTACTAGGAAGCAAGTTGGTGAACATTCAGGAAAGGACATCAAAACCTTTGAGCTCAAAAAAAAAGTTGAGGAAAAAGAAGCAAATACAAATCCAGTCATCAATACAGTTAAAAATTAAGTCAATCCATTAGAATAGCAAACAACAAAAACTCCTTATCGACACCCCAATTAAAAATTCCCTTTTGACCAATGACAACGTCGAAATGAACACACACAAAGGAGAGATAAGTTTAGGTGAGAAAGTACATCAAATCAAAATACAAAAAATCAAACAAGAAGACCCATCCCACAAAATGATCAAATAGCTTCAATAAAAATAGATTTGGGATGGACCACATTAGAGACGATGCGGTAGTTCTTTTGGGGAATTCGTAACTTGTATCGCCTCATTTCATCAAATGTCACAATGACTAAACACAAAAGATCAAAATATAAAATTCAAGAAAAAAAATCAAACATAAGCCTGTTAGGATTATAATCCTCCCTTGTCCAATTTAGTCATATGTCTAACTCAAGAGTTGTGTTTAAATCGGGAGTCCTTTTAGTCTATTTTTAGTCACTAGCACCATTGGGTCCACTTGGCCTAATTGGGGCACATGTACTTGTTACTAAAGTGTGGGCAACACTAATTGAGGCCAACTTCCACTGATTTCACTTGCATGCATCAGTTTAGGAGCCTCCTAGATCAATCCCTACAAATTAGGAGCCATTGGGAGTGCCAATACCAACCTCCATTAGTTGAGTTCAGTTGGTGACTAGTCAAGCTCAGTTAGGAGTCAGTTACATTTAGTTCTAGTCCCTTACATTTAGTTCTACTCAGTTAGTGCTAGGATTGCATGGCTGCATGCAGGTGAGCTGCATTTACTCACATACCTCAGTCAGTTAGACTAGTTAACACCGAATTAAACACTTGAGTTGTGATTTTGAACTCCGATAATGATTTAGACAAGGTCAGTTAACCATTCAGTCAAGTAGAGTCAAATTGATTCGAATTTCTTGACATGGATTTGAATTGCATGAGGATATTTAGCTATTGTACTTCATTGTAATTAATTATCTAATTACTTTTGATTAATGAAAGCATTCACAATTGCAAGATATTTTTGTACTATTTCATTCTTCAATTGATCAGTAAATTGTATGATCTATCTTGTGAGTTCTATGTTGGTCCACAGATCTATGTGCTCAATTTAATATGGTATCAGAGCCTTGGTAGGAAAAGGCACTTCTCCTACTACAGATTCATACTTGGATCCAATTTTTTTTTAGCAAAATTTCTCCTTCCAGTACTGCACCAGAAGCAGAGAATTTACCACTTAATATCCCAAGTTAAGGAATTATTGATCAAGCTTGCTTGATCAACTATGCTGGGTGTGAAGGAAATTCCAAAAGTGCAGAATTTTGACCTTATTTTGTCTGTTTGATCTTGTGATTTACAGGTTTATCAGTCCTCTTCATTGCATTCTCTACAAGCAGCTCAATCACCTTCACTGCATTTGCTACAACAACTCAATCTTCTCTCTGCATTCTAGATGGCTCCTCCAATAGAGCTTCTCACTCCTTTCAACTGTCACTAGTGGATGAAGAACATGGAGATGAAACTACACTCCAAAAGACTCTTCAGACTTACAATGGAGATAGATATAGATCCAATCCATTATGTCACAAAGAAAAGTACTTGAATAGGATTAATGAATCATATGGATTCTTGTGCCTCTCAATATCTCGAGATATTCTCTTCCACATCAACGGATTGAAGACTCCCAAGAAGATTTAGGATAAGCTTTCCTCCTTATTTGATAAGCAAGATGATCTGAGGATCTATCAGCTTGAGAATGAGCTAATTTCTCTTCATCCAGCCAATTTTGAAACACTAAATGACTTCTTCACAAAATTCAAGAATCTAGTGTTCTAGTTGAAGTTGTGCAAGGTTGAGAAGCAGGATGATCAACTCATCCTTGCCATTCTCTCAAAAGTTGGTGCATACTAATCAGTATTTGTATCAACCTTTCATTAAGTGAAGATTACTACTCCAAATTGGAGGATTCCTACTCTTAACTTATTCATTGAATCTCTCATTCAGAAGCATGATAATTTGATCCATATGGGGATTATTCGATCTTCCATACATCAAGCACTGGTTGCAGGAGGACCTAAGGTAGCGAATGATAAAGGAAAGAAAAAGGATGAGCCTCATGTGGAGAAAGAGCATTCAAATGAGCCTTCAGGTTCAAAGAGGAGCAAGAAGAATGGAAAACGAAATACCCTTTGTTCTTACTATGGAAGGGGCTTTCATCTAGAAAGCTCCTGTGTGAGAAGAACAATTGATGAGATGGCCCTTCTTCTGAAGAAACATAACATTAATGTACCTTATAGCATAAGGAAGGCTGACCAGAGAGAAGAAACTGAAGAACATGAAGAGACATGCCATGCACTGAAGGCTAGCTTCTCAACAACACCTTCCTTCCTCATTAATTCTAAAGCTTCCAATCATATGGTTGCATCCAGAGAATCATTCTCTTCATTGCAATATTTTGATGGTCCTAGTATTCAGATGGTAAATAACAGTCAAATTCGAGCCAAAGGGAAGGGTTATATAAAGCTTGAACATGGAAAGTTCAAAGATGTGCTTTATGTGCCCTCCTTAGCTGCAAATTTTTTATCTGTATACTAGATGACTCACACTAGATCTCCAGAGCGAGTAATATTTTTTCCAGAATCATTGAAGATCATAGATATCTCTACTGGAAACATCATATCGAATGGTGTTGCAAATCATGCCTCCAAGGAATATGAGTTCTCACACTTCATGCCATTTCTAGAACCAGTACACTCTCAGCTACCACCTAATAGGAAAGGTAAAGACATTCCATCTACTTCTTGTGCACTTTCCACTAGTATTGCAGATCCAGCTGTATCAGTTTATGAAATTGAGATTCAGGTTGATTCAGATCTAGATCCAGTCCCTACTCCCAAGCGAGAATATAGGAAGATGACTGGAAATCCATCTAACACTCAGAAGACAAAGACCCTTTCTCTATGTCATGCAATCTCACCTCCTTTAGAGAGATGCAACAAACTCCCTACGATATGATACATGGCAAGGGTTGATCAGTTACACTACCTTCAGAAGAATAGAGTGGATCATACACCTCTTCATCGAGAAAGAGGCAAAGGATGCATTCCTCCTTCCTTCCATCATCATTTTGGGAGAATATAGAGAATTATACATGTCAGGCCCTAGGATAACTGTGTACAGAAAATCATGCATGTTGCTTTGCTACATCACAGAGATTGCAGGAACATATTTTCAAGTTTTTCAAACTTGAATCCTGATTCTATCTGCTTAGTTAGAGGGGGGGATTTTTTCCTAGGTGGTTTTTTCCCCAGCTCCTTATATTGAGCAGTTACTTTACTTTACTTTCTATAATGGGTGACCTATGGTCTTAGTTACTAGGGCCCACAAACTGTCCAAATTAGAATTCAGTGGGGGTGTTAGTATTATAATCCTCCATTGTCCAATTTGGTGATATGTCTAAATCAGGAGTCATGTCTAAATCGGGAGTCCTTTTAGTCTATTTTTAGTCACTAGCACCATTGGGTCCACTTGGCCTAATTGGGGCACATGTACTAGTACTAAAGTGTGGGGAACACTAATTGAGGCCAACTACCACTGATTGCACTTGCATGCATTAGATTAGGAGCCTCTTAGATCAATCCCTACAAACTAGGAGCCACTGGGAGTGCCAATACCAACCTCCATCAGTTGAGTTCAGTTGGTGACTAGTCAAGCTCAATTAGGAGTCAGCTACATTTAGTTATAGTCCCTTACATTCAATTCTACTTAGTTAGCACTAGGATTGTATGGCTACATGCAGGTGAAGCACATTTACTCACCTACCTCAATCAGTTATACTAGTTGACACTGAATTAGACACTTGAGTTTTGATTTTGAACTTTGATGAACTCCAATAATGATTTAGACAAGGTCAATTAACCATTTAGTCAAGTAGAGTCAAACCAATTCAAATTTCCTCACATGGATTCGAATTGCATGAGTCTATTTAGCCATTGTACTTCATTGTAATTAATTATCTAATTACTTTTGATTAATGAAAGCATTCATAGTTGCAAGCCATTTTTGCACCGTTTCATTCTTCAATT
>LPNX010186727.1:151119-344803 GCA_001517045.1 Pseudotsuga menziesii
ATCATTGTAAATTTAATATCATCTCTTATCTATTATTCATATATTTATCCATTTATGGATTTTCTATCATATTTACATTGGATTTTTCAGTAAGAAACACAATTTTACTGTTCCATTCACCTACAACTTTGAAGGCCTTTGATGGTTGTGGTTTTTAGCCTCATGGATTACTACCCTTCCTCCTGGTTGAACTAGGGGGGAAATCAATATCCATCCAAGTTGAGGTTGTCAATGATCCTTTATACTACAATATGCTCCTATGTAGGAATTGGTTTTACGCAATGCAAGAAGTTTCCTCATCTGTGTTTCAATTAGTCCAATTCCCATTTCAAGGAAAGATTGTTACAATTGATCAACTTGAGTTTTTTTCCCCATACACAAGTTCTAATTCGTCAAATAATGTCCCTCTCTTGGATTCTACAAATCCACAGTATCAAAACCTATGGGTAGGTCTTCTTAAAGATTCCTCACTTATGTGATTCTTTCTATTAACCAATCATCCCTCTACTCAAACCGATTCAGTGAACATGATATCCTCTAATATTCATGACACTTCATACAAAGGAAAATCGATTGTTGATTCGACATCCTTTAGTCATTTCAAAGAGACTTACTAGGATATCCAATCCACCAGTGACCCCACCATTATTTATCATATTTTGGTAGCTTTCGACCCTTGTCACCTTCCATATTTGTTAAATCCCCCCCCCCCCCCATCTCTATATTATCTTTTGCAAACTCTTCCGTAAGATGAATCAATCATTGAAGTCATGCCTTTAGAGGAGATTCCTTGGAAATACCATCATCACTGACCCTGTTTCCTTCTTGATGAACATATGGTAGAAGATAATTTTGAAACAATGGATTCATTTGATATTGTAACTACACCTCAGTCACCAGTGCTCATCCACAATGTTGAGTCCAAGGGTAATATGAAAAATATTAATAATACCGTCCCGACCAATATATCAGTGAAACTTGGAGTTGTATGGAATGTTCACGTGAGACAAAATTTCTCTGCTTCAGAACTTATGTATTATACAAACTTTTTTAAGGAATTTAGAGACATTTTTTCTTGGACATATGATAAAATTCTAGGGATAGACCCTTCGATCGCGGTTCACGAGATTAGAACTTACCCTAATGCAAATATCATCCATAAGAAGTTACATCAAGTACATCCATGGAAAGTGACAACCATTAAGGAAGAGATTGAGAAACTTCTTAAGGTTAGATTCATTTACCATGTGCCATTGACAAAATGGGTTTCTAATATCGTCTCCATCAACAAAAAATAGGAAAAGATTAGGGTTTGTATGGATTTCTAAGATCTCAATAGGGATTGTCCAAAGAATAATTTCCCTACTCCTTACATCGATCAAATCATCGATAACTATTTTGGAAGTGTCATCTTCTCATTTGTGGATCGATTTTATAGCTATAATCAGATAGAGATACTCCCTTCTGATCAACATAAAATGACCTTTATCTTCCCATGGGGGACCTTTTCCTATAGGAAGTTTCCTTTTGGCCTAAATAATGTTGGTGCTACCTTTCAATGAATTATTCCCCATGCTTTCCATGACATTAGACATATCATGGAATTGTAACTCTATGACTTACCTTCCCATTCACAACATCAAGAAGACCATGTTGACCATATAAGAGCCATTTTTCTTCGGTTCTGCCATTACAAAATATGGTTGAATCGACACAAATTTTGTGTGTGTGTTGATACTGGAAGAATTCTTGGCTTTATCATTTCCAAGGATGGCATCCATATAGAACCAATGAAAATTGAAGCCATCTTGGCCCTACCCCCACTTACAAATGTTACTAAACTTCAAAGTTTGCAAGGGAAGGAAAAATTTCTACGTCGTTTCGTCTATTACCACACCGAGAAGACACATGGTTTCATGCGTTTGTTAAAAAAGGATACACCCTTTGTTTGGGATGATCTTGCACAAAGTGCATTTGAAATTCTCAAACACGTAATTTTCATGCACCTGTCTTTCAACCACCTGATTACACTAGGGTTATTTCTTGTATGTGGTTTCCTCATTAACCACCATCAGCATGGTACTAGTTCAAATAGAAGTACATGAACAAGGACATGTGATTTATTACCTAAGTAAGAGTCTTCTCGACGAACACCATCGTATCCATCATCATGCCAAGTACTACCTTATCATCAATGATACATTGTACTATCGTGGCATCGATGCAATCTTGTGACATTTCTTAGCACATGAAGAGGATGAAATAGTATTGAATGAATGTCACTCTAGAGAAGGTGGTGGTCATCTTTCTAGCATGGCTACTACTCAGAAAATTTTATGCGCTGGGTAATTTTGTCCCTTAATCTTCAAAGATTGCATGGAGGCCATGAAAAATTGTCCACCCAGCCATCTTTTCCAATCCAAAAAGCGCACCCATCCTACTCCTTTACATCCTATCATATTTGTCATCCATTTTGTTAAATGGGGCATTGATTGCATGCACTATAAGCCTACCTCAGTCGAGGGAAATGGTTACATCATCATAGTCGTGGACTACTTCAAAAAGTGGGCTGAGGCAATGCCTACATACAATGAAGATGGAAAAAAAGTTGCCCTATTTATTTTCAATAACATCAACGCTAGGTTCAAAATCCCTCAAGGTATTGTGAAAGACTATGGTTCACATTTTCAAAACAAAATGATGTCAGAACTAAGTACCAAAAGAGGTTTTCATCATGATAATTCTACACCCTACTACCCGCAAGCCAATGGCCAAGTTGAAGCTATCAACAAGGTGTTGAAAAATGTTCTTCAATGGATGGTAGGGTAGGCCAAATCTAGTTCACATTTACAATTGTTTTCCGTATTGTGCGATTATAGGACTACCGTCAAAACATATAATTGCTTCACCCCATTCTAATCAGTGTATGGGATAGAATCTACTCTCTTGATAGAATGTAAAATTCCTTCTCTAAAACTTGTTTAGAACTGCTACCCAATACCACTTTAGAGGAAGAATCGCTCTTGTATTTGAACAAGTTGGATGAAACCTGTCGATATTTTTCCTTGGAGAATGAGCCACACAAATGATAAATTAAAGTTCAATATGATAGATCCATTCAATCTTGCCTCTTCAATGAAGGTGACCTAGTCTTGACATTTGATCAGAAGCACAATAAGTTGGGAGGTGGAAAACTAGAGTCCATGTGGCATGGACCCTATATTGTTAGTCATGTCTTAGAGAAAGGAGCATATGAGATGATACACTAACATGGGATAGAATTTGGTGATCCTGAAATGATATTTACCTCAAGAAATATATGCCTAGGTCATCTAGGATAAGTATTTTGTATATATTGTTTATAAAGTGATGTGTGTAGTTTGGAGTGTGAATTTGTTGTGAATGTAAGGTGTGTCTTAGGCAATCATGATTATATAGTGTTGTGTTAAAATGGATTATTTTGGCTTTGCAGATGGTGCTAGTAGTTATACTGTGAATCTCACATCAACGACATGGGTATTGTAATCTCCTCCCCATGATTTTGTGAACTCAGGAGGAACATGCTTGGTTCTCACTTCGAACAATCTTGAAAAGCACCATGTAATGATTGGTTTGTTGACTGAAGCTCTATCTAGTGATGTGAGCCATATTAGGGTTTATTTAGATTCGGATTTAGTTGTGCATCAGTTAAACCATGTCTGCACCATATGTAACCCCTTAATTCTTTGTACATTTTGAATATTTATCCTTTAGAGAGGTCTTTTGAACATGTTTCCTACCATCACATCCCAAGACATTTAAACACAATACCTTATTCACTGGAAAATTATGTTTTGGATTGGTATTTGACTCACATTTGAAGTTCATTTTAAATTTTGATTACATGTAAATCACATTAATGCATATCGGTAGCCATTCATGCACATAACACATCGCATACACACACATATATGTAAAAAAGAGTGTTATATATATAAAACTGATACTGAGAGACAAACTAGACCCGCAATCTTATGATATACCCAAAATCTAGAACCAACAAGTTTCTAGTACTTCAAAAGGTCAAAATATGAAGCTTCGAATATTTCAGTATCTATACAATAAAAACATAGGAAGTCACTTTGGAATAATCCTCGTGTTCATGATAGCACATAACAACGTAAGCCACTCGACAAAGAAACCTCCCAAAACGTCCCGAAACTCCTGCAGTATGGAGCTGATAACAACTAGGAAGATCATCAATGGAAATGTCAAGAACCCCTATGGTCAATCCATGGAGGTTATCTTCAATATCTTGGAGCTCATCCTCTTCCTCTATGTTCCTGATAGCTATGTCTTTGACCTCACCTCGTCTCTTGATAAGTGAATCCCATGAAAGTCTCAATGGACCTATCTCTACAAAATTGTAGGATATGTCTTAGTATCAACACAAATTTTAAAAAATGGAATATGACATAAAAAAAAACAATGTGGTAGCATATTTCTCACCTCAATCATCCCATTTTCCTCCCTCAAGTAAGGGAAGATCAAAGTCACCCTTGAAGTTAGCCCATGCATATGCATATTCCTTGATCATCAACAATTGTCCTTGTAGCCAACATAAGAAGACACCACTATAGATCATAGTGGGCCCTCCCCCACATATATGGCAGGCCATAGCCTCGACCCACTGCAAAATTCGTCGATCCTCAGGGTCTGGCCTATTGAGAGGAACTTGCAGGCATAGAAAAGGAACCCTCTCAAAAAATAAATATACCACCACAACCACATAACCAAATTTCTTGAGGTCACCTCATTTACATTTTGTGAGATGATCCTTGAGGCTTACCAACAACCCCTCACTCCAGTTAAAGACGGTTGGATCCATGCACTCCAACTCATATAGAGAATGTGCTTGAGTAGTCTGATGTGTAGCTCAGCTACCCACTACTTTCTCTATGGTAAAGGATACGGTCCTCAATGGTCGGTCCACAATATTTTTTATGGGGATATTACCCCCTTGGGACCTTGTCTCGATGGCACAATAATCATATATAAGGTCATTAACAGACATATCCCCTCTTTTAGGACCTGTAAGTGATATTGTAATCCTTCTTCGGGATAATCCAATAAAAAATTAGATGTATTCCACATCTATGGTTAAAATGTGGGTCCTAACCTGAAATTTCTACTGGTTTGAATCCCACATCCATATCAGATGATCCAACAAACGTACATGGGCTCTCATGCCTGACACCCTGAAATATTTTAGGATCCCACACTGCCTTAGGGACCTTACATTCATGGGATCATTAACCTCCTAAGCATTATCTATCTCATGTTCACGTTCCTTTTGAATCACCATTTTGTTGGTCCAATACTCATGGGACATCCATAGAGTAATCATTAGAACCTTCATGTTAAAAAAATTATTGATATTTCATGCTAAAAATTGAATTTTGGGAAGGCCATGACCATTGACACTCTTTCCCTTAGGGAACAGAGAGACGATGCCATCTCTTCTAGGAGACATAACTCCCTTGACATTATTTCCCCTTTTGGGGAGTGCATCGGTGCACCTACTAAAAGGGAGAAGAGCATCTCCTTGGGCGCGCTCTTCCCCTTGGAAAAATCGCCCAAAATACTAAAAAAGCATCATAAAAATGAAATTTAGACCATGAAAAGGAAGGGAAAGGTGTTAGCTCTTACCTACTTTTGACGATTTGACGAATGAATGCCTGGATATCTCGGAATCTCCTTCACAGATTCCTCTCCTAAACACTACTTTGCCCCTATTTTCTATGGTAAAAATACAATGGTTAAAAATTTCACCATTTCACTATTTGTATGTTGTTTTTGATTTTTTATTAGAAATAATTAGTGGAACATTTAAATATTAAGGGTTTTCATTATGTTTTTCCTATAGTTTCCATGGTGAAAGTGTCCTAACATTGTTTTTGAGGATTTTAGGATATTATTGGACATTTTCTATTAGGATTGAGTTTCTTTTTGTCTTTTTCACAATCTAGCTGAAGTTAATAAAGTATCGAGCACCTTTTATACCCTTGATGTGGTCATTAAAAATCTAGTGAAAAGGTATCGAGTGTGATTTTACTGCTTTTTCAGTCTCGTTAAAATGGATTATGGAAAAAGGGAAAATCATAGAGTCACCTTTAAGCTCTTTTCAAACTCCTTAAATACAGAAAGATCGCCAAGTGAACTTGATTCTTTCACGATTGTAAAATTATTTGAAAGTTCATCTATTTGGTGATAGTTTACCCTCTTTTCAAACCATTTAGACTCATTTATGAAAAATGTATACTCTAGTTGTTCGTGACCAAAAGAGTTCTAATAGGTATTAGTTTATACTTTTTCGGACCTTGGGGAGTAAATCTATGAAAAATTCCATTTGTGGAGTCTCCTTAGTAATTTTAGACTCTCTAAATATGTAACGAAAAGTGAGTTTACCTTCTTCAGACTCATAAAAATAAATGTTGAAGGACCCTTTTGGGAATGAACCCCTCATTTCTCATGTTCATAAAACATATGAGAATGGACTCATCCTCTGATGAGATAAACCAAGTGTTTGTTTCCCTTCTCAATCTCATTAAAAATCAAAGAGGCACTCATCCATCATGATGGGGAAATTAAGGGAATGGGGAACATCCTTCATTTATATTAATGAAAGATCATAGGCCACCCTTGAACATGACACCTATCTGCATTTTCATTCAAAAATTTGGGTTTTTATATTTTCACCGAGTCGATCCACTTTCATGAGTCATTTAACTCCTTTGAGTCAATTCAAAGAATGCAACATCCTACCTTTTCATTATGTCTGGTATTTACTTCATTGATTCAATGCTTCAAAGTTACTTGTCATGCCATCTAATGTTTAAGGGAAGTCTTCACTACAGTCTCCCTCTACAGTTTCTTTTCCTTCTGTTGCAGTTGCAACTTTTCCCCTATAAAATTTTATTTTTAGGGTCCCCCCTTTGTTTGTTTGAGTTTCAAATTGGCATAGGAATGTTTTATTTCTCCCAAGATTTGATCTGGGCTCAGATTTTTTTAGAAAAAACTTAGTCTGTTTGCTTATCTGTATCAGATGATCAGTCCACTATCCTTCCAATATCGGATGCTTAGATGACTAGTCTTTTGACTTTGCGGAAGTACAGTCAACTAGCTTTCCGATTGATTTATCAAAAGCCTTCCGAGATTTTCCTCGCTACATCGGAGTAAGATTTCTTTTGCCTCTCAGAGTTGGTTTTTCGAGGCTTCGGCTTCTTAGTGTCATGCATATCTAATGAACTGGATGGGCCTTCATCTATATTTTTCTAAGAACCGATATTGTGAGCAATTTCGCTATCGGGTTTGTTTGCCAGAACGAACCAGAGGTTTTAGTCTGTTTCCCTCCCGATATTACGGAGGATTAGTTTTAAGCTAATCCAAAAATCTCATGTTTCCTGTGCCGATTTTGAAGAGCTTAGTCTTGTTGGGGTGTGATGTTATTTTCCTATGCGATTCCTGGGTTAGTAGAGCAATCTATTGCCTATGTTGCGGAAGATTAATAGTGAGTTAATTCAAAGCTTAGATTTTAATGCCTCTGATGTCCGATTTTTCTTTCCCAATAAATGACCAGGTGGATAGAATGATAAACAACCAACATTGCCGTTTTGCTTCAGAGTTGGTCTCCCAATAAAGGTTAAAAATGTTTCTCTTCGATGGTTCTCTGCCCAGTCAAGCCCTTATAACGCTGTTTTGGGGTTTTTACTTGTCATTTTTCACCGTTGAAGTTGTCTGTCCACTTGTGTGTGGGAAGCTACCAAGCTTTGATTCATCCTACTCTGTACCCGTGGATGGTTGTTTCCCATCCAAATTACTCACATCGCCATTGCCAGGTAGGTTTTGTACGTAACGTTGTTTCTTTGGATTGATTTTTGTTATTTTTAAACCACCAGGTGGATGGGATGAAGTTTACGGTAGGGTTAGGTTTTTCTTATACATAGAGCTATTTTCTTGTGCTGATTTTATCTACTAGCAAGGGCTCAGCCTGTTTGCTATGAGTGTTTTTGTCTAGACAGTGGTTTTTAGGTTGTCTGCCATGAGTGCACCTATGAAAATTGCGTGAAGATTTAGGGCATGGGGAAGAAAAACGTTTCGCCGTCTTCACCATGCTATTCTTGGTTGTTTTAATTTCATCCTAAGGTTAGAAGGCTATGTTCCCTACACCATTAGTTTCCCATGGGATTCAGGAGGGCCGCGCAGCTGCCTTAGGGTTTTTGGAGATGAGTTTTTGCGTCATGAAACTGATAGGGGTTTTGGGATTCTTGCAAAATCAGCGGTGGGAAGAGTTTGATTCAAATCAAAGTGCCTGTATAGGTTAAAAGGGAAAATTTCCAAATTAGGGTTTTGAGATAAGTTGAGGTTTTTGAGCAGATTTAGAGGGAATATTTTTTTTTTTTTTTTGTAGGGTTTTCTTGGTTAAAATATCTCATTCTGAGGACTGCATATTAACATAAATTTTCAACATGCATATCGAAGAAGGGGTAATGATTATATGTTTTTCTTGTCTATTATTATACCAGTTGCTAGAGATAGTTAAATTGAAACCATGTTGCATGATTGTTACAGGTTGATTTCCAGTACAGCAATATGCCAAGGAAACAGAAGAAGAAATCCCAAGTGGATGAAGAAGACCCTAAAGTAGAAGTGATAACCAAGGTAGAATTCATTTATGAGGACACTAAAGCTACTACTGGGGTTGAACCAAAATACAAGTGGGAAGAAGTGTATAGAATGATTTCAAGCCAAAGTGTCCCTGATGCTGGTTTTGAAGACATGTACATATATACATATATTGAGAGGTCAACCCTAATGAAAGTTGCTACCAGGCCTGAGTTGTTTCCAATGCTCAAAATTAATAGGTTGGATTCTTCCCAGGGCAGATGTGACAAGGATGATCCTAGCGAATATGAAAAATCAAGGCTATGCTGCATACAGCCCTGCTTATGTCTCCATGGCATATCATCTACCATCACCACAGACTTATCTAACTAAAGGTTGGCTAAAGGGGTTAGGTCTGGACCTGGTAAAGAAGGTGAAGAAAATGATGATCCCAGGAAAAAACTTCCTTCTGGGGAATATGACACATCAACTCTCCATGCCCCATATAGATTCATCGTTTTAATGTTGAATAGAATCTTCGGGAGAGCTAACGGGAAATTTTTTAAGTTTGGTTGGATACCTATTATTTATCATGTTGCTACACAGGGGACTATTTTTAACTGGGCAAGCATAGTGTCAAATAACCTATCATCCTGCATTGGCGCAGCATTGGGAGGAGTATCCCAAAAGAACTCTGAATTTTACATGAGCTCTATTTTGATCGAATGCATTCTATGCACTCAGTCTTTCCCTGCACTAAAATTCCATTGGGATAAGGATCGAGCTCCAGTATATGTTGCTTACAAGTTACTTTGGGCTCACAAATACTACACCTATTATAAGGATATATGTGAGCATTTCATCATGCCTTTATACACTTTTATTTTCTTATAAGAATGCAATTTCATGTCAGAAGAGGCTTTCAAGGTTATATAAGAATTTGGAAGTTATTATCTAACAAAGGATGGTTTATATTTAAGGATGTATGGTAGATCGAGAGCCCCTTCTTTGTTCCCGAGATATGCTACTGATTATGTGCTCCATAAAGAAGCTGTTAGATAGGTATATATTGACGGAGTAGGGAATTTCCCGTTTGAACAGAAAAAGGTAGTATATCGTGCAGTGCCTTTTTTCGTTGGGAGTTACAAATTTTCAAGGGTGAAGACTGCGGTAGAATTTGTCCAGGAATTGGAATAGTTTCACTTCGGTGAAATGAACTTTCATAGAAATGACTCCAAAGGTAGAGTAGCTGATTATTGCAAGGAAGCTGGAGTACATTTTGAGTACACAGACTTTTGGGACAAAGACGAGGAGAATTTCTGCAACACTAAGAACATGACATCCCTTAGAAAAATATTCAAGCAAATAATAACAACTGTGGGTGGTAAAGGAAAGCTTGCTGAAAAACAAAAAAAGAAAGAGGAAGAAGAAGCAAAGAAGAGAGAGGAGGAGGCTAACAGGCTTGTACAAGAAGCAAAAAATTGGTTGAGGACAGAAGAGGAAGAAAAGAAGCGAGCATCTGAGGAAGCAACCAAGAAGGCTGAAGAAGAAAATAAAAAACGAGAAGAAGATGAAATCCAGAAGAAGAAGGCAGACTATGAAGGTTTTAGATTATAAGGTGTCCAAAAAGAGAAACAAAAAACATAAAAGGCACCTGAAAGCTCAAGAACAGAGACACTAGAAGGGTAAGACCCTACAGACCAAGAACAGGATCAGATTGATAGTAACCCATTAGAGCCTATTGTTCCTTCTAGTAGCACAGTAGCAGAAGGTTCAGGGTCATTTTTTGGACTGCATTTAATTCCTTTCATGCCTATGGAAGGGGAGGAGGTACTAGATTTCAATACTATATTTTACAATAAAGAGAAAAAGAGAATTGTCAAGAGAACTGAAAAGAAGGTGGACACTGGGGGTAAGCCAAGAATGATGGTAACTGACAAAATAGTAGTTCATGATACACATAAGGATCCATAATTACTAGCGAGGGCTGGGGTAGCTCTAACCCTAGACACTGAAGACAATGTGGATAGGATCATGAATGACCTCGAGTAGTCTCAAAAAAGGGTGGCCCAGCTGAGAGAAACTTTGAAGAATGAAAGGGGTGAAAGCCAAAATATGATGACATGATCAGTGAGGTCAAAGTTTCAAAGGAAGAATGTCAAACCTTGCAAGCAGATATAGATGCTCTAGTAGTATCTGCAGAAAATATGTAGAGGAATTCTCAGGCTATCTCGGCAGATTTGGGAAAACTATAGCTGAAATATCAGAATTTGGAGGATGAGAAAAATAATCTTCAGTTATCAGTTGAAGAACTAAATAAAGAAAAGAGCATATTATAAAGTAAAGTGACAGATCTAGAAGAGCATAAGATCACGACAGAAGGGAAGGCTAAGCTATATGAGACTCAAATAGCATCCTTGGAGGGAGAAAAGAGTTCACTTGCAGTGTCACTGAAATCAGCTATGGAGAAGAAGGTTGATATCGAACAGTTAAATAAGCATGCTCTTATTCTTAGAAGGAAGATTCATCAAATACAACTGCAGGTAGTGGAAGAAAGACTTAATGTCGAGCAAATAGATATCAAATTAGAAGATATTGTAAGTACAACGTCATATTTTTTGGATAGAACCCAGGATATTTTGGAGACTCTACAGGGAAGGATGGCTTGGATATAAGAAAACAAAGAACATCCCATAGATATACTTGTTAAAGAGTAGGAGACAATAAATAAAGAGTACGAGCTAATTGAATTTTCCAGTAAAGTAGTAGAAGAAATAAAGAAGGCAGTGAAGAGAACACAGGGTGCCTGTGCTGAATTTTGTAGGAGAGTGCTCTTGACCTATAATCAATGTCAGACCTCCACTGCGAAGATATTGGAAGAAGTACGAGAACATGAATTATTTTTGAAACATTTACAAGAGAAACACGATGAAGATGAACAAGCCATCATCCAGTGAGTCAAGGAGTTGGACGAAAGGATACTAAAAACTGAAGTAGCTCGTGCAACTGTTAGAATTCATTTTCTAGAAGAATAACTGTGCTTGATTCCTTCCAAGATAGCAGTTATAAAAGCACCAACTGCTCAAAACAAAATCACCATCATATTTCTCAAACCTCCTGGTTTTTAGAATATAGCAACAGAGGAAAATATATGGAGAAAGTTCATGAACGAACAAGCTGGGCCCTCCTAGTGGGATATTTTGGAATATTGATAAATAATGTAAGATATTATATTTATTTTGTGCACAAGATACAAGACAATTTTTTGTAAAAGAAAGGTTGGAAGCCCAAAAGGCAGCAAGGGGCAGCCAAAGAGTTCTTTCTTTTTGTATAAATATAGGCAAGTTTTGGGTAGGAAGGACCTTTTTTCAGACCATCTTTGGGAAGATTATTGTAAGGAGAACTAATTCATATTATAATAAAGAGTTATAATTTTTGGCTATAGAAAGCACCGTGGAGTTTCAAATGTTTTCTATGGGATGGTTGGATGTGAACTGTTTCTGTTTCAGCTTGTTTCCATGAACTGTGAAATTGTTCTAACTTATGAATTATTTCATGTTGTGAATGTACTCTGGTTTATTTCTGTGAAATTTCCACAATCATAGTTGAGTAATGAATGTTTTAATTAACAATGTTTTCATAGAATGCAGTCGATCAAAATAGAGCTCATGTAAAATTCAAACTTCTTTTCGGATACTCCTCCCAATGCTACACTGATGCAGGCTAACAAGCTATTTGACACTATGCTTGCCTAGCTAAAAATAGTCCCCTTCGTAGAAACATGATAAATAATATGTATCCAACCAAACTCAAAAATTTTCCCATTAGCTCTCCCAAAGATTTTTTTCAGCATTAAAACGATAAATCTATATGGGGCACGGAGAGTTGATGTCTCATATTCCCCAGAAGGTCTAGTCCTGAAATTTTTGCCCAGGATCATCATTTTCTTCACCGTCTCTACCAGGTACAGACCTAACTCCTTTATCCAACCTTTAGTTAGATAAGTCTATGGTGATGGTAGATGATATGCCATGGACACATAAGCAGGGATGTATGCAGCATAGCCTTGATTTTTCGATATTCTCTAGGATCATCCTTGTCACATATGGCCTAGGAAGTATCCATCCTATTACTTTTGAGCATGGAAACAACTCAGGCTTGGTAGCCACTTTCATCAGGGATGACCTCTCAATATTTGTATATATGTACATGTCTTCAAAACTAGCATCAGGGACACTTTGGCTTGAAATCATTCTATACATTTCTCCACACTTGTATTCTAGTTAAACCCCAATAGTAGCTTTAGTGTCCTCATAAATGAATTCTACCTTGGTTATCACTTCTACTTCAAGGTCTTCTTCAGCCACTTGGGATTTCTTCTTCTATTTCCTTGGCATATTGTTGTACTGGAAATCAACCTGTAACAATCATGCAACATGGTTTTAGTCTAACTATCTCTAGCAACCGGTATAGTAATAGAAAAGAAAAACATATAATCATTACTCCTTCTTCGATATGCATGTTGAAAATTTATGTTAATATGTAGTCCTCAAAATGAGATATTTTAACCAAGAAAACCCTGCAAAAAGAAAATAAAAAAAATATGCCCTCTAAATCTACTCAAAACCTCAACTTATCTGAAAACCCTAATCTGGAAATTTTCCCTTTTAACCTATACAGGAACTTTGATTTGAACCAAACTCTTTCCACCGCTGATTTTGCAAGAGTCCCAAAACCCATATCAGTTTCATCCACTTCCTAAACTGATGCAAAAACTCATCTCCAAAGCCCTTAAGTCAGCTGTGCGGCCTTCCTGAATCCCATCAGAAACTAATGTTGTAGGGAACACATCCTTCTAACCTCAGGCTGAACATAAAACAACCAAGAATAGCATGGTGCAGATGACGAAACTCCTTTCTTCCCCATGCCCTAAATCTTTGTGCAATTTTCACAGGTGCACTCATGGTAGACAGCCTAAAAACTACCGGCCAGAAAAAAATGCTCATAGAAAACACATTGAGCCCTTGCTAGTAGATAAAATCACCTCAAGAAAATAGATCTATGTATAAGAACAGCCTAACCCTACCGTAAACTTAATCCCATCCACCTGGCAGTTAAAAAATAACAAAAATCAATCCAAAGAAACAACATTACAGACAAAACCTACATGGCAATGGCGATGTGAGTAATCCGGATGAGAAACAACCTTCCATGAGTATAGAGTAGGATGAATCAAAGCTTGAGAGCTACACGCACACAAGAGGACAGATGGCTTCAACGGTGAAAAAATGACAAGTAAAAACCCCAAAACGACGTTATAAGGGCTTGACCGAGCGGAGAACCATCAGCGGGAAACATTTTTAACCTCTATCAAGAGACCAACTCTGAAGCAAAACCGTAATGTCGGCTGCTTATCGTTCTATCCACCTGGTGATTTCTTCGGAAATAAAAATCGGACATCAGAGGCATTAAAATCTAAGCTTCGGATCAACTCGCTATTAATCTTCCGTAAACTCAGCAGCAGACTGCTCTACCAACCTAGGAATCACATAGGAAAATAACATTGGACCCCGATAAGACTAAGCTCTTTAGAATCGGCACAGGAAACGTGAGCTTTTTGAATTAGCTTAAAACTAATCCTCCACAACGTTGGTCAGGAAAAAGACTAAAACCTTCGGTTCGCTCTAGCAAACAAACCCGATAGAAAAATTGCTCACAATATCGGTTCTCAGAAAATTATAGACAAAGGTGCATCCAGTTCATTGGATATGCATGACACTAAGAAGCCGGAGCCTCGACGAACCAATTCCGAGAGGCAAAATAAATCTTACTCTGATGTAGCGATGAAAATCTCAGAAGGCTTTTGATAAACCAATCAAAAAGCTAGTTGACTATTCTTCCACAACGTTGGAAGACTAGTCAATTAAGCATCTGATATCAAAAGGCTAGTGGACTGATCATCCGATACAGACAAGCAAACAGACTAAGTTTTTTCCAAAAAAATATGACCCCAAATCAAATCTTGGCAGAAATAAAACATTCCTAAGCCAATTTGAAGCTCAAGCAAACAAAGGTGGGACCCTAAAAATAAAATTTTATAGGGGAAAAGTTGCAACTGCAACAATTGGCGACTACCTGGTGAAAACAGATCTCTTAACAACTTTTTGTTTGATAAAACAGATTGTTTTGATGGTACCACTTTACTAGATTTATTCAATATATCTGGATTCCTAAATGCAAGATTTATGCACTTTAACCATTGGCGATAGTCCAAGTTTAAGAAGGGGAACCAAGAATTCAAAGTTTGGATAACTCTTCTTGTTAGATTTTTAACGTTAAGCTAGCATTACATTAGTATCTTTAACTGAGAGAATAACAAGCACAATAATCAAACATAAGAGACAATGAACACAGTGTTTTTCCTTGGGGAAACCATAAAGGAGAAAACCCCACAGCTTCCTTAGAGATAGAATCAGCACCAAAAGTAAAACCCAAAATAGTAAGATGATCTCCCAACAGCAGTAACCTTCTTTATTCCTTTCCCCAGTGTCTTCCTCTTCCTCAGCTATGCACTACAACTGAGTGTGAGTGAGTGTGTCATAAATAGAGAGGCTAGCTCTCTATTTATACTAATTCTTGAATTGACTAAACCCAACTAGGGCCGACTTCACTAGGTGAGTCTAATAACCCTAGTGCCCCAGAACTGCGGGGACTTTAACCCTTAGACAATAGGAGGGTTACCCACCTTGACTTGACATGACTTGTTTACATTATAGAAACTCCTGATAGGAACATCAGGGCATGACATGACTCAAGTACATTACAAATACATCCCGGAATAAACATTGAGTTATAATACATAAGAAATACAAGTGAATACATTTCGAAGTTACAATTACATTAACACTCCCTCTTAATTAGGAAGGTATTCTCTCAACACAATTTATCAGCACAAGTCTTCTTCTCTGTATCATCTGGATCATCATCAAGTCCTCGTCATCTTCATCTGGATCTGGATCATCACTCGATCTAGATCATCACTGCTGGATCATCATCTCTGGATCATCACAGGTGTTATCTGATGATTCTTCTTATCACAGGAAGTTCTATAGAGACATCCCTTTTCCATGCTTGCTGTAGGCCTAGCCTCCATGTAGGTCTTCTTCAGCGCTTATATCTGACCCTAAGTTAGAATGGCCTGCCCAACACTTATATCTGATCATGTAGGAACCAATCCTATAATCATATCAGAAAGGCATGACCAACACTCACATTTGACCATGTGGGAACACATCCCACAACCTTGTCAGAAAGTCCCAACACTCACATCTGACCATGAGAGGAACTGATCCAACATTCATGTCAGAAAGGATTTGCACTTACATTTGACCATGCAAGGAACCAATCCAAAATACATGTCTAAAAGGCTCTGCTCTTACATTCGACCATGCAAGAAACCAGTCCAACATACATGTTTGAAAGGGATTTGCACTTACATCTTCCCATGTGAGGAACCAATCTAGCATGCATGTCAGAAGGGCTCTGCACTTACATCTGCCCATGTGAGCAAACAATCTAGCATGCATGTCAAAAGGGCTCTACACTCACATATGATCATGTAAGAACCAATCCCATAGTCACATCAGAATGGCCCTCAGTCCTAGACTAATCTTTCCTGGTAACTGATCAGGTGCCTCCATTCTAAGAATGGCATTTAGTTCTTACTTTTGATCATGTAGGAACCAATCCTACAGTCACATCAAAATGGCTCAACACTCATATCTGACATGGAAGGAACCAACCCTCTCACCAAGACAGAATGGCTCAGCCCTTACATCTGACCATGGAAGGAACCAATCCTCTCACCATGTCAGAATGGCTCTGGGTCTCATCATTTCCCCTTGGAGGGAACCTCGATATGGAGAACACCAAGATTCTCCCTGAAGTACTCAAACTTCACCCTAGCTAATGGCTTTGTCAACACATCAACTATCTATTCATCTATCACAACATACTGGAGCTTCACTACTCCCCTCTGCACCATATTCTTGATATAGTACTGATACTTGATCTCGATATGCTTCAACTTGTCATGGAACACCGGATCCTATGACAACTTCATGCAACTTTGGTTGTCACAATGTATACTAGTAGCATCCATCTGGAGATCAAATAAATCAAATAGTAGCTTCCTCAGCCATACTACCTCACAACTAGCTGAACAAGCTTCGACATACTCTAATTCAGCTGTACTCAGTGCCACATAGGATTGCTTCCTACTAAACCAAGAGATCACACCTAATCCCATACTAGAGAAACACCCTAAAGTGCTCTTCCTATTGATGGCACTGCCTACCCAATCTGAATCAACATAACCCTCCAGGTTAATCTTTTGATTCGCCTCATACTTGAGCCCATAATCAATTGTACCCCTAAGGTACCTCAGAATATGCTTTGCAGCAATCAAGTGAACATGTCTCGGATTTGTCAAAAAATGGCTCAAGGTGTTCACAGCAAAGAAAATATATGGTCTCGTGTTCGTCAGATACATCAAGGACCCAATCATTTGACAATACATCGTGGCATCAATCGCTTCTGATGAAGCATCACTCAACAACTTCAGTTTCGATGCCATAGGTGTGGTCATGGCCTTGCAATCCATCATCCTGAACCTCTTTAGGATCTCTACTGCATACTTCCCTTGTCTGAGGGAGATTCCATCCACATTCTACCAGAC
This sequence comes from Pseudotsuga menziesii, assembly GCA_001517045.1. Lineage (NCBI taxonomy): Eukaryota > Viridiplantae > Streptophyta > Pinopsida > Pinales > Pinaceae > Pseudotsuga > Pseudotsuga menziesii. The sequence continues at coordinate 168,500 of LPNX010186727.1, forward strand.
CTCCATGCCTAGAAAATAGTGCATCATACCCAAGTCCTTCATTTCAAAATCGGCAGCAAGCTTTCTCTTCGTATCAGCAGTCAACCCATCCATACATGTTACAAACAGATCATCTACATATAGTAGGAGCATCACTGGGTTTCCATCTTCAACCTTGTAGTAAAGGTTGGAATCTGCTTTAATTTTGGTAAATCCCAAATTAGATAGAAAGCTGTCAATTCTACCATACCATGTCCTAGGTGCCTGTTTCAAACCGTACAGGGCTTTCTTCAATCTATACACATGAGGCTCCATGTCATGTGTCTCAAAAAATGAGTGGCTGCTCTATGTACACTTTCTCTTCCACTACACCATTCAAGAAAGCAGTCTTGATACCCATTTGGTGTATCTTCCATTTCATCACTACAGCCAGAGCAAGTATTGATCTGACGGAAGTGTATCTGGATACAAGTGCAAAGGTTTCTTCATAATCTATTCCTTCTTTCTATGAGAAGCTATGAGCCATGAATCTTGCCTTATGTTTCTCTATGCTACCATCTATAGCATGCTTGATCTTGTAGATCCATTTGGAAGTTACAACCGACTTCCCTTCTGGTATTGGGACAACATCCCAAACATCATTCTTCATGAATGATTGATACTCTTCGATCATAGCATCCTTCCATTATTTCTGATCTGCCACTTCTTCATAATTGGAAGATTCTTTATTGATAAAGTCACATAGTAAAGATACATATCCAGAGCAGGATCTGGTTCTCTTTCTTTCTTTGTGATTCTCTTTTGGAGCCCCATATCTTTCTGCACCTTGGATAGCTTCTAGTACCCAAGCAGGTTTCCTATTGTGAGGATTCTTCTCTTGAGGTGGATCTACATGTTCTTGTGGTTCTTCAAATTCTCGATCTTCTTCTTGAGTCTCTTCGTTCATGGTTGTATCATGAATTCTGGGTGCTTCTGCTTCTTCAAGTTCTTCAGTAGGTCTCTTTTTGGATTTGTTGTAAGCCATGTCTTCATCAAATGTTACATCCCTGTTGATGTCAATCTTCTTGAATCCTGGGAAATATATTCTGTAAGCCTTTGAGCTTTCAGAGTATCCCACAAATATACCCTTCTTTCCTGAAGGATCTGATTTTGTTCTCTTCTCTTTTGGAATGTGTATGTACACAGGACAGCCGAATATTCTGAGATGAATGACTTCTAGTTTCTTGCTGGAAAAGACTTCTTCAAGTGTCTTGTTCTCTATTACTCTATGTGGAGTATGGTTCTGTACATACACCATTGTTCCGACAACCTCTTCCCATAGATGCATGGGAATCATTGATCATGAAGCATTGATCTTGTAACTTCCATGATAGTTCTATTCTTCTTTCTGCAACCCCATTCTATTCTGGATTATATGGAGTGGATAACTCCCTCTTAATCCCTGATTCTTTGCATAATTATTTCAATTCATTTGATGTGAATTCTCTGCCATTATTTAGTTGAAAGGTCTTGATCTTCTTTTCTATGTGGTTCTCGATCAAGGATTTGAATTCCTTGAACTTGCTGAAAACTTCGTCTTTGTTCTTCATGAAGTAAATCCATGTCTTCCTAGAAAATTCATCAATGAAAGAAACATAGTATACATACCCACTTAGTGAACTTGATGACATTGGTCCGCATACATCAGAGTGGATGATTTCCAAGATTCCTTTTGCCTTGCTTTTGCTACTTGGAAATGTATTCTTTGTATTCTTTCCTTTTGCACATCCTTTGCAGACCCCTTCATGTTTTGCTTGAATTTATGGAAGAACTTCAACAGCTTTGCTTGCAAGTGGTAGTGCTCTGTTGTGCACATGTGCAAGCCTTCTATGCCAAAGTTCATTTGGCTCTACTGTGTCATGGACCAATGCTTGTTCTGGATGGCCCTTCAATTTGTATAATCCTCCTTCTTGTTCTCCAATGACTATTGCATCGTCAATAGTCTTTCCTCTTGACCACATGAAGACTTGGCCATCTACAAATGCAACCCTCATTCCTTTTGCATCTAGTGCCAATATGGAGAGAAGATTCTTCTTTAGTCCTGGTACAAACAAGACATCCTTCATTTCATAGACTTTCTAGAGTCTAGCTTGTAGGAGGATTCACCAGTACCTTTTATGGGATATTGGTAGTCATCCCCAAGTTTCACCTTATGTGGTAAATTATGTTCGGATAGTTTCTCAAAATATTTCTTGAAACCTATCATGTGTTTGGAAGCCCCACTGTCAATAAGCCAATCTTTGCTTCCATGAGTGACTGTTCCCGTGAGAGCGGAGATCAAAACATATTCTTCTTCACTTTCTTGTTTTACTCTCTTTCTGGGAGGATCATCATCATTCTCTCTTTCTTGTTTTTCTCCAGAGATATGCTACTAATTATGTGCTCCATAAAGAAGCTATTAGACAGGTATATATTGATGGAGTAGGGAATTTCCTGTTTGAACAGAAAAAGGCAGTATATCCTGCAGTGGATTTTTTCGTTGGGAGTTACAAATTTTCAAAGATGAAGACTACGGTAGAATTTGTCCAAGAATTGGAATACTTTCACTTCGGTGAAATGAAACTACATAGAAATGACTCCAAAGACAGAGTAGCTGATTATTGCAAGGAAGATGGAGTACATTTTGAGTACACAGAATTTTGAGACAAAAACGAGGAGACTTTCCACAATGCTAAGAACATGACAGCCCTTAGAAAAAGATTCAAGAAAAAAATAACAATTGTGGGTGGTAAAGGAAAGCTTGCTGAAAAACAAAAAAGGGAAGAGGAAGAAGAAGCAAAGAAGAGAGAGGAGGAGGCTAATAGGCTTGTACAAGAAGCAGAAAATTGGCTGAGGATAGAAGAGGAAGAAAAGAAGCGAGCAACTAAGGAAGCAACCAAGAAGGATGAAGAAGAAAAGAAAAAACAAGAAGAAGATGAAATCCGTAAGAAGCAGTCAGACAATAAAGGTTTTAGATTAGAAGGTGTCCAAAAAGAGAAACAAGAAATAGAAAAGGTACCTGAAAGCTCAAGAATAGAGATACTAGAAGGACAAGACCCTATGGACCAAGAACAGGATCGGACTGATAGTACCGCATTAGAGCCTATTGTTCCTTCTAGCACAGTAACAGAAGGTTTAGGGTCATTTTTTGGACTAGATTTAATTCCTTTCATCCCTATGGAAGGGGAGGAGGTACCAAATTTCAATACTATATTTTACGATAAAGAGAAAAAGAGAATTGTCAAGAGAACGAAAAAGAAGGTGGACACTGGGGGTAAGCCAGGAATGATGGTAACTGACAAAATAGTAGTTCACGGTACACATGGATCCGTGATTACTAGTGATGGCTAGGGTAGCTCTAAACCTATCCACTAAAGACAATGTGGATAGGATCATCACTGACCTCGAGTAGTCTCAGAAAAGGGTGGCCCAGCTGAGAGAAACTTTGAAGAAGGAAAGGGGTGAAAGCCAAAATCTGAAGAGAAAATATGAGGACATGATCAGTCAGGTCAAAGTTTCAAAGGCAGAATGTCAAACCTTGCAGGAAGATAAATATGCTCTGGTAGTATTTGCAGAAAATATGAAGAGGAATTCTCAAGCTATCTCGGTAGAGTTGGGAAAACTACAGTTGAAATATCAGAATTTGGAGGCAGAGAAAAATCATCTTCAGTTATCAGTTGAAGAACTAAACAAAGAAAAGAGCAGATTAGAAAGTAAAGTGATAGAGCTAGAAGAGCATAAGATCACCACATAAGGGAAGGCTAAGCTATATGAGACTCAAATAGCAGCCTTGAAGGGAGAAAAGAGTTCACTTGCAGCATCACTGAAATCAGCTATGGAGCAGAAGGCTGATATCAAACCATTAAAGAATCATGATCTTATGCTTAGAAGGAATATTCATCAAATACAATTGTAGATAGCAGAAGAAAGACTTAAAGTCCAGCAAATAGACATCAGATTAGAATAGATTGTAAGTACAGCCTCATATTTTTTGGATAGAACCTAGGATATTTTGGAGACTCTACGGGGAAGGATGGCTTGGATAGAAGCAAACAAAGAACATCCTGCAGATATACTTGTTAAAGATCAAGAGATAATAAAGCAAGAGCACGAGTTGATTGAATTTTCCAGTAATGCAGCAGAAGAATTAAAGAAGGCAGTGAAGAGAACATGGGGTGCCTATGTTGAATTTTGTAGGAGAGTGCTCCTGACCTATAATCGGTGTCAGACCTCCGCCGCGAAGAGATTGGAAGAACTACCGGAACATGAAGTGTTTTTGAAACATTTACAAGACAAACACAGCAAAGATGAACAAGCCATTCAACGAGTTAAGGAGTTGGATGAAAGGATACTAAAAATTAAAGTAGCTCATGCAGCTGTGAGCATTCATTTGCTAGAAAACCAACTATGCTTGATTATTGCCAGGATAGCAGGTATAAATGCATTGGATTCTCAGCACGAAATCACTATCAGATTTCTCGAACCTTCTAGTTTTGAGAATATAGCAGCGGAGGAAAATATATGGAGAAAGTTCATGAACGAACAAGATAGGCCCTCCTAGGGGGATATTTTTGAATATTGATAAATAATGTAATATATTATATTTATTTTTGTGCACAAGCTACAAGAAACAATTTTGTAAAAGAAAGGTTGGAAGCCCAAAAGGCAACAAAGGGCAGCCCAAGAGTTTTTTCTTTTTGTATAAATATAGACAAGTTTTAGGTAGGAAGGACCTTTTTTCAGACCATATTTGGGAAGATTATTGTAAGGAGAACTAATTCATCTTATAATAAAGAGTTATACTTGTAGGCTGGAGAAAGCACTGTGGAGTTTCAAATGTTTTCCATGGGCTGGTTGGATGTGAACTATTTCTGTTTCAGCTTGTTTCCATGAACTGTGAGATCGTTCTAACTTATGAATTCTTTCATGTTGTGAATGTAATCTGGTTTATTTATGTGAAATTTCCGCAATCATAGTTGAGTAATGAATGTTTTAATTAATAATGAGCTATCTCTTTGTTCATCTGTCTATTGATATTCATGTGTTCAGAAAGGTTAAGAACTATCTGTAATTTTCTTAATACATGTTATACAATATGTTACTCATAATTAATTACAGTATTGCTCCCTAGGGATAGATTAATTAGTCTTAGTTAGTTTTGCTTTATTTGTGATTTAGAAGTGAGAGAGGTAAGATGAGAGGCAAGAACCTGCACATCACGTTGTGACCTTGCTCATTATCTCTATTGCCTACATTTAGTTAGGCACCTATACATCATACATGAAGATAAAAAACTAAAAATACACCTAAACGGTGGACCAGGCCGTAACCAGTAAAAAATTTCAAGCGTTACTTGACCTACGGTAGTTGGACCGTAAACCAGATGGATTCCCCATACCAAACAATAACGAGATAGTTGGGAACATTTATTGGGGAGAATCCCTACTGTTGTTACCTGTGATTTTCCAACCCTTAACACCTTCCTTTGAGTTAGTCATATCTGATTCAGCCCTATGGTCAGTCCATTATCATGATCACTTCACCATCACTTTTGTTCCAAGTTTTGTGTCGATGATGAGGGAAACATCATGGCCCTCCTTTGACAGGACTATTCCCATCGACACCAGCACATCATATGGGAATTAGCCTTCGAAACTAGTCAAGTACAGTGAAACATGCATGCCTCAATCACAGGTTTCCTTGCTTTCAACAGTAGGTTTTCATCATTGGCCTATGATTGAAATATTTGATCCATTGTCCGACTTCATCTCATCTATTCACATTCATAGGAATGTACTAGGATACCTTGGGAATCATTGATATTAATGGTGATTTCCCTCGCACTTGTTAATGATATACATCAATGACCTGTAATCAAGTGGTTTCTACCATGTTCGCATCTGGGAATCTATTCACATGGCTAGAATCGTATTGCTTGGAATTGGAATGAATACCCTGAATGGTTATGTATTCACTTGAATATGTGCCTATATTCAGGTTGTGATGGAGTATTTCTTGAAACATTGCAGGGATCCACGTTATATGTCTGGTGGCTATGCTAAATTTTGGGTTAAGATGACATAGATATATAGTGTATATTTCATATCTATGTCCCGATTTGAGTCTTATCAATCATGGATCTACAGTGTATTATTGGTATCCATGAAATGGCCATTATGCATGGATCTGTAGTGTATTGGTTAGTAGCCATGATTTGAGTAAGATATTTTGTAATCGGTTGTTGGAGACATTTACCACCATACACACTCTTTTGGTCAAATTGTCCTAGTTAAACCACTATCCTAAGTATTATTGACATTAATTGACATCAATGGAGCATTAAATGTCATCATCCAGTCTCACACATGCCTACCTTCAGTCAAGGAGGCTAACTTAGCCTTCTCCTACATTTGGGGAGGCTAACTGGAGCACTCTGGGGGTGATCTGAGTGATATTAATGCACCTAATTGCTAACTAGTGGTTACAATTAGTTAAACAAGTCAGTTAAGGTGCCTCCTCTCATTAAATATATTATTTAATGAACTGGAGTCAACAGGGGAACCTCCACCAACTTTTGATGTACAATTCAACTTCAGTTAACCTCATCGAGGTTCATTAGAGTTAGTGTAGCGCTACCTCTTGATGGTTGGTGAGCTATGACATGTGTCTGATCTCTTTCAGTTGAGACTTAGTCATTTATTTCCATCCAAATTCAGTTAGGGTTAGTTGTGTCAATTAGGGTTTTGATCAGTGTTTAATTGAGTGTGGACCATGGCTCATAGTCAGTTAAGCTAGACTCACTCATTGAATTTGAATGACCTCCTTAGGTATTTGAATTCCTCATTGATTCAAGCTATTTCTTGACATTGTAATTGTAATCATTCATTCTTTATGTGAATACAGAGTGGCTACTATTCCTGTAGACCGATTACACCATTTCATGAGTTATTTGTTGATTAATTCTTGATGAGATTGATTCTTTGTTCCTATATCAATAGACAAGATTACTATGGTATTAGAGCTTACGGCGGGACGAAGCTCTATCTCTCAAAAACAAGCTTTTTGACATATTTCTGCATGAAATTTGAGCAATATCTCAAAAATCTAGCATTGCACTAGAAGCCAAGCCTTACCACTTAATAACCCAAGTAAAGAACTTGTTGGTCAAGCTTGCTTAATTAAATATGCTAGGTGTAATGAAATCCTAAAATGTGTAGGTTTTCCGACCTTATGGTGCCCCTTTTGTTTTGATTTTCAAGTTTTAATAGGTACAACTTCGAATGGACTCATCAATCCCTCTTCTCACCCCATTCACAAGCTATTCGGAATGGAAGTTGAAGATAATTGCATCTCTGAAAAGATGAGGTCTCTATGAGGTGTCTATTGGACTTGGAAAATATTCTTATGAGAATGAAAATGACTAGATAAATGATGGTGATAGATATTTTGGAGCAATATGTCTGGTCCTTTCTCCTAGCTTGCGCTACCTTATTGGTTCTGCTGAATACCCAAAGGATCTCTGGATAAAATTGGACAGAACTTTTGGCAAGCACAATGAGGATCATAATAGCACTTTGGAGATCACATCCAGCACCACAAGAGTTCTTTACTCAAAATTCCCAGCCTCTACTCTCTTTGATGAAGTTGTTCAAGATGAAGATGAAGCAGAATCTTCTACACAGTCAATTCGAATTGAAGAAAGTCTCCATGTAGTGACTCCTTCTCCTGATGATCCGGAATTTCATGAGATATATGATATCTCATCTCCTCATATTTATGAAACAAAAGAATACATTATAATCTATGATATTGAAGAAAAAAACTGCTGCACTTCCATGCAAACATTCACCGGTGATTTTCCTTTGAATCCTGTGCAAAATTTACCAGTAATTGCTTCCGAAAGTGAAGAGAATTTTGATTTTTCTCCCTCTAATGTTGCTGCTGGTGTGAAAATATGTAAAAAATTGGATATTTTGGAATAAATATTAGATTATAAGAGTGACACATTTTCTCCCCATTATCTATATCTTCCAGCAAAATCCTGCAGGATTGCATGCACCAAAATTCAGAATTTTGAAGAAAAAGACAACTGTGCATCCACCGTCTCGGTTGAACATAATCTTAGATATGATATGAACCTTATTGGATATGATATGATATTATTTGGATCTGATATGATATTTATTGGTTCAAAATTTCATGTTCATAAACCTTCAGTACTGCTTGTAGCTGTTCTCATCAACGGTGTGAAGAAACAAGTACCGCAAGTCTCCTTCGAAACTGCTGCTGGGGATTTGATTTCATTTCACAGTTTTGGATCTGTTGTGAACATATTTGAATCTGATTTAATTTATTATTTGATATTTTTTGGTTCAAATTTTAAAATTCAAGATCTTTCAGTACTGCTTGAAGCTGCTCTCACCAATTTCGGTGTGAAAAATCAAGTACTGCAGTTCTTCTTCAATTTTACTGCTGGGGATTTGGTGTTAGTTTCCTCACATGAGGTTCCTGATATTTTATTATGTGATTAATTAGCTATTTCAGAATATATATCAAATTATGGAGCTCAATTATTTTCTCTCCAGAGTCCCAGGGCCTCTCTACCTTTCATCACATGCTCATCTCCTCATAGAACTAGTAAAGAGGAAGACATTCTGCATCCGCTTGGACACTTGATCCTAAGACTTGGGGCTGATTTTACCACTCATAAATTTATGTTCAATGATGTAAAATATAATTTTCTTAAGTTTTCCACACATGGTTCGAATCCTCAAGAACCTTTTCTCTCTCTTCAGATGATTTCAGCTACTCTACATGGGTCCAATTTTCACCATGCAGTTGTTTATATTTCTGATTTAGTTGAGTGCATTGTTCTTATTCCAAAGTGGAAGATTCCTCTAGACATATTCATTTAGTTTGGATTCATAGGTTCACATGCACAGTCTCAGGATGCTGCTGCATAGAAGAACAAAAAATTTCTTGATTTAGTACTTAGTTTGAGGGGGGGTATTTTTCCCATGAGGTTTTCCCCTTTTCCTTGGTTATATTAAGTAGTTACTTTATTGTACAGGGTGATCTATGGCCTTTTTTTCTGGGGCCCTAGAATTTTTATGCATTTATGGTTTCTAACTCTTCTTGAGTATAGCTTAAGGGGGGGTGTTGGAGACATTTACCACCATACACACTCTTTTTGTCAAATTGGCCTAGTTAAACCACTATCCTAAGTATAATTGACATTAATTGACATCAGTGGAGCATTAAATGTCATCATCCAGTCTCACCCATGCCTACCTTCAGTCAAGGAGGCTAACTTAGCCTTCTCCTACATTCGAGGAGGCTAACTAGAGCACTTTGGGGGTGGTCTAAGTGATATTAATGCACCTAATTGCTAACTGGTGGTTACAATCAGTTAAACAAGTCAGTTAAGTCACCTCCTCTCATTAAATATATTATTTAATGAACTAGAGTCAACATGGGTGCCTCCACCAACTTCTGATTTGTAGTTCAACTTCAGTTAACCTCATCGGGGTTCATTGGAGTCAGTGTAGTGCTACCTCTTAATGGTTGGTGAGTTGTGACATGTGTCTGATCTCTTTTAGTTGAGACTCAATCATTTATTGCACTCCAACTTCAGTTAGGGTTAGTTGAGTCAATTAGGGTTTTGATCAATGGTTAACTGAGTGTGGACCATGGCTTACAGTCAGTTAAGCTAGACTCACTCATTGAATTCGAATGAAATCCTTAGGTATTTGAATTCCTCATTGATTCAAGATATTTCTTGACATTGTAATTGTAATCATTCATTCTTTGTGTGAATACAAAGCGGCTACTATTCCTGTAGATCGATTACACCATTTCATGAGTTATTTGTTGATTAATTCTTGATGAGATTGATTCTTTGTTCCTAGATCAATAGACAAGATTAATGTCGGTTGTATGTAGAGTCTTCACTTGCCAGTCTTTTTCCTTTGATTCCAGCTCGCATCTAGAAAATAATTTTACTTATCATCCCCTTCTAGATTCATACTTTGGGGGACATTCTATCACACCTTAAATTAATATCTATGCTCAATCCCCTGAAGTGACATGGTCGGGACATCTTTTTGAGATCTTTTTTTCCAGTCCTAGGATGTCTAACACCCCTTGTGTCTTGACATAGGGAATTAGACCTTCCTTCCGCCTCTTTCCCATTCACATAGTGTGCCGATGACACCTTTGACCTTAAGACAAAGAGAATCAGTGCATATTTCCCATATGTAGAGAGCGCTAATACTATCAAAAAGGAAAAAAGGTGATTTTGAGAACCTTCTAGATGAAATTCCTCGTGGAGGATGATCCCAACTGCTTGGAATAGGTGGAAGTCCATCCCCTAGCCTCTAGGGATCATTCCATACCTTCCTCCCAAATTATCTAAACCCTTTCAGCTTCCTTTGGCTTATTTATACAAGCTTCCTCTCATGACTGAGGGAGGGAAGAATACCAAGAGATCATCTTCATGCTGCTGGAATCATAGCTGGTATAGGAGGCAAGAGAGTGTGATAGTGAGTGAGGCTTGTAAAGTTTGTAGAGTGTGTGTAAAAGTTATGTCAATAGCATTATGAGAACGAAGATTCAATATCAAGGATTCAGTTGTAGCTTCCTATTATTATGTTATCAATAGAAACATGTTGTCCTTTTCCATAAACGATTTGTGTCAATATCAATTGTTCAATACTTTTCTCCTTGACTATTTGTATAGGTATTTGGATTATCTTTTTTCTTTCACCATTTTGTCTTGTTCTTCATGTTCTTTGCAGGTACATTTGATTATGAAGGATACGCAATACAATAAAAACCTTCAACAATGAGGTATAGAAATCTTAACATTCAAGTAGTTCAATTATCTATGAGAAGGATGCATAGCTGTGACTTTTTATTCTAGATACTCCCCATGTATATTAGGGGAACGATATTTTTCCACGCTGATTTAATATTCCTGTTATCAAATGAACTTGTGAGTAATATCAAGTCATGATTCTCAAGCGAACAACCAATGATAAAGGGTATCCATGGGGTGGGAATCCAGCTATAGAGGTAAAATGATTTTCATGTTGAAGCATAAATGTTATGTGATATATTACTAACCATGGTCATTCAAGATGGATAAATATATTGAGTCTCCTCTAGAGACTAACCACCTCTAGAGTGAATTACTTTAGCATATTACTATATGGACATAAAGTAATATAGTATGATCATAGAATGTGACAATTCTTCTGAGTATAATACGATATGATAGATAATTAAAGTAAACACATCTATACCATTCAATAAGATAAAAAATAAAGAGATAAAAATATAGAAAGAGAGAATTTGAATTTACTAAATATGACTAAGTGAACTCGATTTATTGAGATTCAGTTAAAGCCTCAATGTGTGATTTAGTTAATTAAAGAACTTGCAATGATCACTCCAGTGTAAATCAATCAGCATGATTAAGTTAATAAAAGTTAACTAAGTGTTAACAAACATGGACTAGTTAAATAAAGAATTTATACTTTAGTTAAACTCAAAGATGACACATCGGGTATATAGTGTTTGCATGAAAAAAGTTGAGTTAAAACACAATGACACTTATGTTATCTTGTTAACTAAGTGATCAAATTTTCAGTTATATAATGAGTTCACTCTGATGTCAGTTAAGTCTTAGTTAATGTAAAACATGAAATGCATGCTGCATTAGTTGTGCATGATGAAGATTTCAATGTAAGGAATTATTATTTCATAAAGGAAATTCACAATAATGGTGCAAAGGAAATAGTGCACGTGTGCACTATTGGCATGCAACCAAATCTCCTTAGTATCCATGGAAATGTTTTGGGCTTGTTATTAATGTGTTGAGAAAATGGAAAGTTGATATAGTTGATCTCTATTCTCTATTTCTTCGAGTTCTCTCTTATTGGGGAATATTCTATTATGTAAAATTCATTATCTCTAATCTATAATATTATACTTTGAAGAATTGTTGGGTTTTTCATCCTCATTATTTTGAGGGTTTTCCCAAGGTACATCTTGTGTTCTGGATGAATGGTTTGTGTGATTTAATGATTCAATGATTCATATGTTCAGTGTTTCATTGATACAAGTTTTAAAGTTCAAATATATTTATATTAGAACAAAAATCAACATGGTATCAGAGCTTAGGATGTGAAGGAGTTGAGTTGTGTAAGAAAAATAGAAGCCTACATAGATCCTGAGGAATTGAGAAATTTTTTTGAGAGCAATGGCATTGATCTATGTTCGACTAGAAGACAGTATTGAGGGAACCTCCAATTTCAACACTTGGAAGGAGAGATTATTGAACATATTGGAATAATATGACCTATATGGGTACATGTCCATAGTGATGGAGGAGCCTACATCCAATGCAGGGTGCATCAAATTCAAGAAGAACCAAGCTATGGCCAAATGGATCATATATGATTCGGTTAAGTAAAATATCATGTTCGTGATTACTTCATTGAAGGCCGCTAAGGAATTTTTTGATACATAGAATAACTTATATGAGAAAAAGGCCCTGATACAAATAAGGATTTTGAAGAATAATCTATGGAACCTAAATATGGATAAGGACAAGACTATGGCATCATTCTTCACCAACATCTCTCAGGTAAGAGATCAGCTTGCTACTATTGGAGTGGTGACTGATGAATACGATCTTCTTCAAATCGATGTTCATAGTCTCTCATCCACATGGGAGACATTATTGACTATGGTAAATGACCAAGAGGATAAACCTAACTTCAATAGGTTGTGGCATGAATTCGTCCAAGATGAGGGGAGAATCCAGAGCAAGTCAGTGTGCATCAAGGAAGAAAATACTTCCCTTACTTCAAGAATGAAGAAAGGGAGGAAACCATTCACTCCAAGGAAGTGATTTCATTGAAATAAGAAATAGGTCGATAAAGACTTCATCAATTTAAATGTTTGGTAGTAGAAAGAAGGGCCATGATACAAGGGAGTTCAATGTAAAGAAAAAGGGAAAATATCGGTTTCACACTTCTACCGCTATAGAAGATGAAACTACTTAGAAAAACTCATTTGAAGAAACGGATGATGATCGCCAGAAGGAGTATTTCCTTTAGTGAAGAAGAGAATTCCCTGCAATTTTTGGGACCCTAATTCCCCATGCATAGATTTGCTTCCTATTGCATGATATCAATTTTTGCAAGATAAATTTACAATGGAGAAATAAGGTCAATACCCAGGGAATCTAGTAATATCCACAAGGATAAAGAGATCAAGAGGGAGACCACACAAAATAATAAAAGGTAAGTATTTGTAGTTCGATTATAAAATGATTTTATAAATTACATCTAACGAGTTTTTAATGTGTTTCATTACTTTTATATAGAGATCTTTATTCCTAGTATTAGATAATATGTTATAAGGATAACATGTTAAGAATCTATTATAATGTTTTATTGGAAAAAATTAAAACTCATGAAGTGGAAGTTATAAAGAATATAGGGATGCATAACATTACATGAGACATAATTGTGGTTATTATGAGACATTAATTTAAATGTGTACATAACCGTGTGAACCCTTGCTATTGCATTAAAGTATTCATATAACTGAAATTTATGATTATGCAATGTTTTTAATGATTAAAATAAAATTTTCTTGTAGGAAAAAACCATATGCCCTGACCTACAAGAAGAGAAAGACATATATTGAATGTTGAGTCATTCCAATGAAAATTTTTGAAAGAGAGAAGGATATCATGAAGTGGGAATATTCTGGGATCAGATCGAGAGGTTCCTATGTTTCTATAGGAAGAAGCCTCTAGCAATAAATATCCAGAATAGACTCCTAATATGGATGAGAATAATCTTGAAGATATTTATCTATCCTAATTACTTTCATGTATGTTTTAGACATAGACCAGCATGATACTCCTTGATGGAGGACCCAGATTATGATTCTCATATCCAAATGTTCAGAGGGAGAGGCTATATTCGCTAGCTTTTGAAGAACCAATAAAAACTAGTTGATGTACTTCATGATAAGAGAATACCTACATGGTTCTAATATTTAGAAGGAAGAAGATGAAACTATTCAAGAATCTTGGTATATTTCTTCGGATTAGAGGTGTGGCATAAACCTGATAATATTTTCCTCAGTTAAGGAAAATATGGAGTAGGGAGCCTCAAGAGTTTTAGGATGATGGACTGTAAGTCCACGGCCACACATATGATGATGAATGTAAATCTAATACTTATTTATATTTGGAGTATCTCAATTAAAATTGAGACGTACTTGGTTAGAACCAGACTGGATATATGCTTCACAGTCAGTACATAAACATGTACAACAAATCATGTGTTATGGTACCTTCAAGGTACCAGCGGATATGGACTCAGATATGTCTCAGAAATTTATATCTGAGACATGGTGCAGAAAGGAGAAATGCAACTCCAATACATATCCACAGATGAGAAAATTTCCTATATACTTACTAAGCCACTGTCCAATGTAAAGTTGATCAATTCCGAGACAAGCTTGGTGTAGTACAGAAAGAATCTTGTAGTTGAAGAGGGATTATTCATGTGTCTTTATAGGGAACAATAGATAAAGTCCCCACCATTTAGTCATGTAATATATGGCTTAGGATTTATCCCCACTGGTATGCCACACAATGATACATGACTCATACACCAGTTAGCCATACATCAGTATATGACTCAAATTAGCTATGTAGTGGTACATGGCTCTGTTAAGTCATGTAGTATATAATCCACTAAGTTGAACATAGTTCAGATTAGTCATGTAGTGGTACATGAATAAAAAATATAGGGTTTGTAGTATCTCTTATCGAGTGAATTGACATGAGAAGAGACATAAACAAGGTCTCCAAGACAATCAGATACTCAGGAAGAGTTATAGTCTGGAAATTTGGGGAGTAGTCAAATCTCTTGGAGAGGTTAGATATCCATATAGTTGGCTCGTGTTGGTAAATCCTTGGAGAAAATCATAGAGAATAGCAAGCTCACAGAGAACATATCTAGATAGTAGAATATTCTATAAGTCAAGAAGTGTTAAAGATTGACAAAAAAAGGAAAGATGAGATTTATTTTCTTTTATAAGGATATTACACATTTAATGTGTTGTAAAATTTTACATGATGGATTGTAAATCCATGGTTTCTAGTTTAAGGAAACTGCATGTTAGAGTAGTTTCTTTACTATAAATGATACATATTAGACCTATTAGATGTTGTGCTATCCAGCTACTATTTTTTCCTGAGATTAACTATGTATGTTATAACTAGTACTACAGAAGCAAAATTGTTTTGCAAATTGTACTACCTATCAAGACGTAGAGTAGTTGAGAAATTTGAGTGCGGAGTTGTTTTGTAAGACTTTGAGTCTATATCTTTCTGAAAAATGTGTGTTTTGTGATAAAAACACATTGAGATAAAGTTTATATCCATCGAATACATGGTCCAGTAGGGTAAGGTTTCGATACATTTCTACTAAAGAGAGGATTACAAGAATATATATGTATTACCAAATCCTTTATTTGTGACGAAGTATAGGTACTTTTGAGATAAGTTTGGTATGGTAGATAATGCCTCCCTTGCTAAGAGGGAGTATTGAATGTACAACATTAGGAGTCATTCTTCAATCCAATGTTGTGAAACTAGGATTGGGCCTGATGTTTGAGATAGAGAGATTGAGTTAGAATCAGTAACTTGGTGTAGATCCATTAGGATGAACCTAAGAATGAATAACACTTCAATCGTAAAGGATTTTCCTCATGTCTTGAGGTGGATACTTTCATTTATCAAAGTTATGATGTCATAAAGTCTTGGTGGACAAGGATATGGACTTTTCCGTAGTATCAAATCATGAGTCCTATATATAGTAGCTACCTATGGGGTGTACCTCCAGTTATAGAGGTGTATTTCTGAGTATATCAAATTAGACTTGTGAGTAATATCAAGTCAGACTTATGAGTAATATCAAGTCATGATTATCATGTGGGAACCCAGTGATAGTGGGTACCCATGGGGTGGGCCTTCAATTATAGAGGTAAAATTCTTTGCATGTTGAAGTATAAATGTTATGTGATGTATTACTAACCATGGTCATTCGAGATGGATAAATCTATTAAGTCTCCTCTAGATACTGACCACCTCTAGAGTGAATTGCATTAGCACATTTTTAATTGGTCCGAGAGTAGCATAATATGATTATAACATGTGACAATTATTCTTGAGTATAATATGATATGATAGATAATTAAAGTTAACACATGTATACCATTTAGTAAGATAAAATAAAAAGAGACAAGCATAGAGAAAGAGAGAATTCGAATTTCCTACATATGACTAAGTGAACTCGATTTATTAAGATTCAGTTAAACCCTTAGTGTGTGTTTCAGTTAATTAAAGAATTCACACTCATCACTCCAATGTAAATCAATTATAATGATTGAATTAATAAAAGTTAGCTAAGTGTTAATAAAGATGGACTAATTACCTAAATTATTTATACTTTAGTTAAACTAAAAGACTACACTTAAGTTAATCTAAAGACAACAATTCAGTTATAAAGTGTTTGCATGATGACACTTGAGTTAAAACATAATGACACTTATGTTATCATGTTAGCTAAGAGAAAAAAAATCAGTTAGATAATGAGTTCACTCCAATGTCAGTTAAGTCTTAGTTAATGTCAAAGATAAAATGCATGGAGAATTAGTTGTGCACGATGAAGATTTCAATGTAAGGAATTATTATCCCATAAAGGCAATTCACAATTGTGGTGGATGTGTTCTCTATTGTCATGCAACAATTCACCCTAGTTTGCATGGGAGTGTTTTGGTATTCTTATTAATATGATGAGCACATGGCAAGTTGATACAGTTGATCTCTATTATCTATTGCTCCGTGTCCTCTCTTATCAGGAAATTTGCTATTGTGTAAAAGTCATTCTCTCTAATATATCATATTATACTTTGAATAATTGATGTGTTTTCATCCTCATTATTTTGAGGGTTTTATTAGGGTACATCTTGTGTTGTGTATGAATGATTTATGTGATTGGATGATTTTGTGATTCATATGTTCAGTATTTCATTGATAAATATTTTAAAGTTCAAAACTCTTTATATTGTCTCAATAATCAACAAAAAGAGGTGAAAAGATTACATTTTGGAGACCCAACACATTATATGATAGGGGTGTGTAGCTTCTCTACCATGCATGATAATCCATAAATTGTGCAATGTTTTTTAACCTAAACATTAATTGAAAACATGGAATTATCGAGATATGGCAAAGAACTTTGTAGGGAACCTTATTTTCTACCTAATAAGTATGATATCTACCAATTCCACATTCAGTGAACTCACTTTTTTATGCACATTATCCATAATATATAATATTATCATTAGTATGTGCATAAATTGTGTTATACTCCATTCCTCAATATTTCAAAACAACACAAATTTATTTGTATATACAAAGTAAGCTATTTTATGGAGATAGAAGAGTATCACCTAACCATCTAAAAAACTAAAAATTAATGGAGAATCAAAATTAAACGCCTATATACTATAATAATAAATAAATAACAAACAATTACAATTATAGATATATAAATATTGCATACCTAATAATTTTGTCATTCATGTGTTTGAAATACCATTCATTTTCTTTCATGTTGACTAACAACAAAAGAGCATACAAAATAATTGTCTTTGTGTATTTGTATAACAATTTTTTTACCTTATCAATAAGAGGTACAACATGAATATTTTTGTAAGTCTCGTTTACAGGTGCACTCTAATTGGTGGAAACAAATGTATCTTGAATCAACCTATTTATCTCTTATTTGTCAATAATATTGTGGTCATTTTCTTTCCTTGTATCAATCTCAATGTCATTGTTGATGTATATGTAACTTCGGAATGTATTCACTTGTATATTTCATGTATTGTACCCCGATGTTTATTCCAGGAAGTATTTGTAATGTAATTAAGTCATGTAATGCTCCGATGTTCCTATCGGGAGATTCTATAATGTAAAAAATTCATGTCAAGTCATTGTGGGTAACCCTCCTATTGATCAAGGGTTAAAGTCCCTGCAGTTCCGGGGCACTAGGGTTATTAGACTTTCCTAGAGAAGTCAGCCCTAGTAGGGTTTAGTAAAGTCAGGAATTAGTATAAATAGAGAGCTAGCCTCTCTATTTAGAACACACTCACTCACACTTAGTTGTAGTGCATAGCTGAGGAAGAAGAAGACACTGAGGCTAGGAAGAAAGAGGTTATTGCTGTTGGGAGATCATCTTACTGTTTTGGGGTTTTACTTTTGGTGTTGATTCTATCTTTGAGGAAGTTGCATGGTTTTCTTCATTTATGGTTTCCCCGAGGAAAAAAACTGTGTTCATTGTCTCTTGTGTTTGATTGATGTACTTGTTATTCTCTTAGTTAATGATCATAACATAACGCTAGCTTGAATGATAAAATCTAACATGGTATCAGAGCTAACCTAAGAAGAAGACACTATGCAGCTACGGCAACTAGGGCTTCCACTTTGTGGTTCTCTCTCCAAAGTTTTTCAGCAAAAAAAGGTTGGAATAACTCTCCTCCCTAGGGTGCATCTTTCTATCGAAGCAGAATCCAATTCTCAGGTTTTTTAGTTTTCGACCCGACACTACTACCGGTAATTAGGGCTTTTCACAGAAGTGGAATTTTTCAGTGAGCCCGGGCCTGGATTGATCTCCTCCTTAAAATCGAACTTTAGAGATCAATATCAAAACATTTGGTTGGATAGAACTCTAGAAAATAAAAACCCTAATCTGCTCCTAAACCAACACTGCAGAAAATCAGCTTCGAATCCAGATCCGACATCTTGACTTGGTAATATCTAAATATTTTGTATTTCCATTTGAGGTTCTTAGTTAATATGTCTCATCATATCAAGCTTGATGAAAAGCTTGAGGGAGCTGATAACTTCCGAGCCTGGAAGTATAGGATCTCCCTAGTCCTGGAAGAAACTGAGTTGGACTCCTATATCAATGAGGAGGTTCCAGTTCTAGAGGGAGATGAGGCTAAGGCCTTACACAATAAGAAGTTGGTTATGGAAAAGAGGATCATTTCTGATTCAATCAAGGATCACCTCATACCACAGGTGTCCTCCCTAAATACACCTAAAGCTATGTTTGATGCCCTAACCAAATTATTTGAAGGGAAGAACAAAAACCAAAAGATGACTCTGAGAAACCAACTGAAGAATGTAAAGATCTAGAATGCTGATACCATCTAGTATTACTTTACAAGGGTCTCTCGGATCAAGGAATAGCTGGAAGCAGTAGACGAAGAAGTGGAGAATGCAGAGGTTATGATGACCACCTTGAATGGTCTCCCTAGATCATGGGACTCCTTTATTCAAGGGATATGTGCCAGAAAGAAGTTAGTCAAGTTCAGCAGACTATGGGAAGAATTCTCTCAAGAAGAAGCTCGGATAGAAGCTCAAGAAGAAAATATGGGAAGTGAAGATCAAGCACTCACAGTTCATTCCATAAAAATCAAAAGAAGTTCTCATCACTCCAAAGGTAAGCATTTCTATAAAACTAACTCTTGAAAATATTTGTCTAGAAGAAGATGTTATGCATGTGATGAAGTAGGACACTTTGCAAAATATTGTCCTAAAAGACAAAATAAGAAAAAGGGAAACAAGAGAAGACATCATGCTCATGCTGCAGAGGATGATGAACCATCCAAGAAGAGAACCAGATATGAAAGTGAAGATTCTTCAAGTGATGAATAATATGTCTTGATTTCTGCTCTCACAGGAAACATCACACATGGAATCAATGATTGGCTTATAGACAGTGGGGCTCCCAAACATATGACAGGTGTTAGTGCCAGAAATTGTTTTCAGACTATAGAAGAACAAGCCAACACAATCTCAATAAATCAATTAAGTAAAATAGGTATTCTAGGGTTTTGGTTGTAGAGTTTGAAGACAAGAGGGAAAAAAGTCATAATACCAAAGAAAACACTAAATCGTGAGCATTTGAATGACTAAGATGCATAACATATAAACCATAATACAAAAAGAATAAACAAAGTACTGAGTTTCACCCATAGTTAGCAATCATTTCAAGCATAAAAACCTTAAACAGGAAATGAATATACCAACTTAGTAATTAACACAAATTAGAAATGAAACTAGTCAATAATCTAAAGGGAATATAGTTGCATATATTTCATAATTCAGTCATCAAAAACACATAAGAGTCTTTACACTTAGCTCCTAAACCAGCATGATAGCCTCCCCTTGCAACAAAAATCGAACCATTGGTCCTTTCTTTCACTTACATTTATCTTGTTCCTTCAAAAATAGTTGCATAACTAAACCCTAACTACTTTTAGGTCATCTAGCGAATTGCTCAATATAAACTATCATTACACAAAAATAAATCAACTTTTCAAACTAACTAATAACTGCTCTTCTTAAAGAACTTTACAAGTCTTTTGCTGCTTCAGCTAATAGATCAATTCCCTCCAAAGCCTGAGCTTTCCTTCTAGCTTTCAAGTGGTCTGCTTCCAAGTCTGCAACTCTCTTTGTTAACTCCTCATTCTGTTGTGTCAGTTCCTGGATAGTTTTCCGTAGCTCTGTAAACTGATTCTCTGTTTGTCTTTTTCTTTTAAGAGCTTCTTTAGAAATTGCAATCAATTCCTGGTAGTGACTGTTTACTTCTTCCAAGTCTTCTCTAAGTCTCCTATTTGTGGTAACTAATCCATCATTAGTTTCATGCATATATTCAATTTGATGCTTGTATTGCTTAATGCTCCTTTGCATATTTTCCTTTTCAGAATCAATACATTTACTTTCTAATATTGGTTGCATCCCTTATGGTGCCCATGGGATTTTCAACTTCTTGTATATTTCTTCATCCTCCTTCATAAGCTCTGTGAAGCTCATAGGAATCTCTGGATGTTCTTTAGCTTCAACATTGCACTGAACTTATTCAATTACCTCTTTTTTCTCCATACAAGAACTCTTTATATCATTTTTCTGTTGTTCTTGAATCATGTTATTTCGAAACTCCATGAAAATTTCTAAGATATTAGCATCGGTGAAGACTAGTTTTTCTTTTGAAACTATTGGTTTTTTACCCTTCATAACTTCTTTGTTGTCATCTTCACTATATCCCAATTTCTCCTGAGATGATGAATCTTCTATTACTGTAACCTTTTTCTCAGCCAGTTTGGGATTTAATAGCTTCTACATGTTTAACCTAAGCTTGTTCTTTGGCCTTGTCTTGGGTCTCCAGACTGCTCCAACTTCTCCTAACATTTTCAGTACTTTTCCTTGATGATTTATTGAAGCAAATTAAACAACCTTCATTCTTTTCTTTCGTGACACTGTATCCTCTTCAAAATGGGTGTGTATTTATTTCTTAGAACAAACCCTAGATTCATTCGTAGTAGGAGCCCTAGCCTCATCAGATACGTATTTTTCATCCTCTTCATAAATTACTATAATAGGGCTCAGCTTCTGCTCCTTAACATCTTCCTTTACACCTTGATTTGATTCTGCAGGTAAAACATCTTCCACTGGCTCAACTTCCTTCATCTTTGACTTTGAAACTCTACCTTCCTCAACATTAATTCACTGTCCAAGTTCAATGTTTTCATTTTCCTGATTCAAAGCTTTTCTTGGTTCATCAGCTTCTTCATCTTTGACTATGACCTTATTTTTAAGTTTCTTGATCAAAATCTGACCCTTATCTAACTGTCTCTTTTGAGACTGCTCTTCCTTCTTAGTTTTGAAACCTGACCAAAATAAGAAGTGTTCCCATGTCTTCTCTCTTTTCTATAATACAGTACTTACGATCAGTTTTATGAACCCATGGTGAAAAACTAATTGTTTTGTATGATCCTGATCTTCTTTCACCCTACTTGACATCTTCTGTAAACTTTTCAAAAAGAAGAAAGGGAGATTCATTTTGGATTCATGACTGAGATGTTGAAGGAATCTAAAATGATACTTAAACACAAAAGAAAATCTCCCCTCGCAAGTGATATAGCTTTGTAAGATTTTGATAGGCTCTATCCACTCAGGTTTAAACTTATCAATAGGTACACCCTTTCCCCAATCTGCTACTACACCTGGAAGTAGATATTTTTGAGCATCAAAAGTGAAGGGCACATTTTTTTATCTAGAATTATCCCTCATCTATAATTCCTATTGCTTCTGCTAGTAACTCCGTGGTCAGTTTGAACTTCAAAGTATCAAAAGACACTACATCCTTGTCTAAACATTGAGCGAATTTGTAAGAAACCTCTGAGTGATAACCTTCAATCTTTTCAAAGAACACTAACCACCCTACTTCTGCAAACAATTGTGCACAAACTGGAAATTTTTTAACCCAAATTAAGTCTGAGGGTTTTTGCCTATTAGTCTTACCACTCTTTTTCATTTTGAACTATTGTCAAATAGCTTCTTTCAATAAAACACACTCTGGTTGTCTTCAAATTTTGATAAACTGACAGACAATACTGTATAGGGGAACCCTAAAGACCCTAAATTGAACTCATCTCATTTAAGCTGGTAAATACTTTAATTCCATGACTAAGAATCCATCATTTAGTATCAATTAGGCTTAAAAACTAATAATCTGCCATCAATTCGGTCATTAATCCTCTGTTTAGAAAAAACCCCAAATTTATGAACCTTGGTAATTAGTTTGCATCCTACCTGTTAAAACAACTAATCCAACTGTTGGAATCTTGTTCTCTTGACTATCAGGTGTTGAATTGCATTCCTCAATCTTCTCTAACCACTTTGATAGCTCCAGACGACCGCTCCTGAAAGCCCTAATTTTTGCTCTGTTTCAAAATTCTGATTTCCAAGTGCTAATTTTTTGCCACGACCTTCACTTGCTCTACGTGCACTTCAGGGAATATATGATTCAAAATGCCTTTGTTTCATTATGTTCTGCTATCATTATTGCCTCATCGATGCAAGAAACCACCATGACTCGCCCTCATGATGATATTCAGACATGTCACAGTGATTAATCTAAAAGAAACACATATCAAATCCATCACCCAGTATGATTGACATCTTATGTGTGAGAATTCCGAAGAAAACTGAACCAGAAATGATGATTTTTAACTTGCGTGACTTTCTTGTAGCGCATGTATGCATTTGTTTTTGGCTTGCGCTACAAGAAAGTCTAAGTTAATGATTTGCAAAAATTAAACTCATGATGAAAGTTTAAACTCGGCTTAAGAACCTTAGTCAAAATTTTATGTTTTTTTTTAGACCTTTTAATCCATATAAGCCTACTATAAGCCCTATAACTTATAAAATTAAATCAAAATTTTCAAAAATGAAGCTAAGAAAAGAAATAATCATGAAAGTTAAAAGAAAAAGATTCAAACTATCCTAAGAAACAAAATTTTCTAAGAGTAATGAATAAAACCAAGTTTCAAAACATAAACAAAAGTATTAAAATATGGAAAACAAAAACATGATCTAACATATGGCTCCTGCTGCGGGATGAAGTCCTCCCTGTGAGGATTCAAGAACCTATATACTAGTGCCTTCTATGCTGCTACCTGCTAGTCTGCAAAATTTCCATTGGGTCATGGAGTCCTTATTCTGTTATTCACACTGGTATATACAATGAAAGTCCAGTCTCCGTCTCAAAAACTGTAAAAATGCTTGAGGAATCGTCCATTAACTAGTTAGACAATTCCTTACCCTCCAAAGTCTGTAGTACAAAAGTAATCTTTTCTAGAAAATTTGACACTATGAAAAGATCAAACCAAAGGTTATCAAACTTTCCATGATTTCCGTTCTGCTCCTTCCTAGCATCCCATCTCAAAACCATATCTCCCACTGAAAAAGTGTTATCTTTGATCTTTAATCTGTACAGCTAAGCCTTTTCCTCCACTATTTCCTACTTCTGCTATAACTCTATCAGCACATAAATTCTTCTTTGCATATCATTAGGTTCTTCCTGACAATATTGAAAAAATTTCATTACTGGGATACCCAACTGAATAGAAAAAACTGCATCAGTACCATATACTAATTGGAAAGGAGAAGTTCCAATTGCTTGTTTAACTATTATTCTGTCTGCCCATAATGCATATTTTAGCATAGAATCCCATGATATTTTATTATGCTTCAATAACTTCCTGATACTCTAAATGGTATTCTTATTAGATGACTAAGCTAACACATTCCATTGAGGGTAATAAGGTGTTGAATGTTTCAACATGATCCCATTCTTTTTACAAAATGCCCCCATAGCCTTAGATTTAAAATCTTTTGCATTATCAGTCAATACTTTCTGACAACCAAATCTACTAAGAATATTTTCTTCAATAAAATCTATGATCAACTTATCTGTTGCATTTCTTATAGAAATGGATTCAATCCATTTACTAAAGAAATCTGTAGCAGTCAAAATCCACTTATGCTGCCCTGAGGAACATGGATTTATTTCTCCTATGAAGTCCAAACCCCATTGTTGGAAAGGGGCATTAACGACAATTTGTTTTAATGGTAATGACAACAACTTTTTTTTACCAGCAAAATTTTGACAAGGGATACATGCTCTCACCTGCTGATATACATCTGAGAATAAGGAAGCCCAATAGTATCCAGCTCTTAGAAATTTATATGATTTTGCCTTCCAATACTTATGTCCCCCACAAGCACCTTCATGAGATTCAAAGATCACTCCTTCAATTTCTGGTTTATCTAAACATCTGAGTAGAATACCCCCTGGATCTTTCCAAAACAACTGTTGTTCTATCAAACAATATTTAGTAGTCTTCAATTTCAAAGTCCTGGCAGCTTTCTTACCTAAATGTTCTGGACATTGCAAATACAAAAGAAAGTGTACAATATCTACATACCATGTGGACTCTACATAGTGTTCCATAATCTTCTCTTTCTCCAGCTTTGTTTGACTTTCTTCCTATGCTAGCTGTTCTACCATGATATGTAGACCTAAAGCTTGGCAATTTGAATTCGCTAGCATTTTTTCCAAACCTTGTCCTTTTACTAGCTTTGTAGGTCTAATTTCCACATCATATTCCATTATTTTTTCAATCCACTTTCCTCTTTTTCCCTCACTGTCAGGTTAATTCAGAACATCCTTGATGGCAACATTAGGTACATAAGTAATAACCTTGGAATGTAAAACATAAATTCTCAATAACTTCAATGCTCTTACCAATGATTAAGCATGCTTCTCTAAGGTGTTGTATTTTAGCTCTGAGTCTTTGAGAGTCTTGCTGAAAAATACAATTGGTTGTTCAATACCATCCTTATTCTTCTGTAATAAAACAAGAGCCAATGTATCTTCAAATGCAAAAGAAAAATTTAAAAATTCCTTTGTAAAATCAGGGCTTACTAATACTGGAGCTTCTGTAAGAGCCATCTTAATCTTTTCAAATGAGTTTTTTGCTTCTGCAGTCCACTTAACCTCCTGATCTTTCTTCAACATGGTTGTAATCTGTTTGATGATTTTAGCAAAATTTGTTATGAACCAATGCAGAAAATTGATTTTACCAATAAAGGATTGTACATCCTTTTTGCTCCTTGGTAAACTTATCTTCAGTATTGCTTTCACCCTTTCTGGATCAATCCTTATGCCATCAGTTGAAACTAAATGACCCAGTAATTTACCTTCTTGTACAACAAAATGTGATTTCTTTGGATTGAGAGATAAACCATATTTTCTGCATTTTAGAAAATTTTGTTTTAAGTGTTTTAGATGTTCATCATCTGATTGTGAAAAGACTGTAATATCATCTAAGTAAATCACTACAAAATTATATATTTCTCCTACAAAGGCTATGTCCATAGCTATTTGAAAAGTAGCTCCTGCATTCATTAGTCCAAAAGGCATTTTGTTGTACATGAAAGTACCCCAAGGTGTAGTAAAAGTTGTTTTTTCTCTGTCATCCAGGTGCATTGCAATTTGATTATATCTTGAAAAACCATCAACCATAGAAATTATTTGTGCACCAACTACCTTCTGCAATATTTGTTCTATCTTTGGAAAAGGGTAATTACCCTTCAATGAAGACCTATTCAAATTTCAAAAATCAACACACAGTCTAATTTCACCATTCTTCTTCCTGACAGGAACTAAATTGGCCACCCATGAAGAATATCTGAGGGGAACAATAATCTTAGCATCTAATAACTTTTTCACCTCTTTTTCTATAATAAGGAACAAAGCTGGATTTATCCTCCTTAATTTCTGTCTAAAAGGTTTAACTTTTTGGTTTTAAAGGCACTTTATGCTATATAATTTCAATATCATATGTTTTCAAATCTTCATATGACCATGAAAAAACTTCAACATACTCTTTTAACAACTTGATGTACCTGTTTCTCTTGCCTACTGTGAGTGCTTTCAAAATCTTCACCATTCTAGGATGTTCAGGGGTGCCAATATTACAGTCCATTAAATTTTCTTCTAAAGACTGTACAACAATTTTTAAAGGTGTATCATCCTTGGAAAATATTATCTCTAAAGGAACCAAACCCTTTGGAATGAAATTGCTTTTAAGTTCAATAATCTTGTGACTTGCAATCTCATTTTCTGCAACACCTTCAAACTCTTCAACCTCATCATCTTGTTCTTGATCAATGATGGAATTGGAAAACTCACCTGTCAGCTCCAAGAATCTTTTTATTTCAATTTCATCTTTAAAAAATTTCCACTGCTTTACATTATGAGGCACTGAAGGTCTGTACATAACCTCAATAGGATACTTAGCTGTGTTGTTTTGGGAATCCTGAAATGTGTGGCTGCCAGGGAAAGAGAATCAACAGTTTGATTATGATCCCTAGGAATATAGGTGATGTTAAAAGCCACAAAGTAATTGTCTATCATATCCCATACCTCATTATGGTACACTTTCAGCAAATCTTGTTTTACTTGATAGTTGTTCCTAACTTGTTGAACAACCAACTCAGAGTCTCCATATACAAAAATCTGTTGAATACCTAAATCTTTTGCAACTTTCAAACCCAACAACAAAGCTTCATATTCTACAGTATTATTGGTGGTAACAAATTCCAATTTATACATTAACCTTACTGTTTCATCACCAAGAGATATTAGAAGAACCCCTGCTCCAGCACCTTCTTTGCATGATGATCCATCAAAATACATTTTCCAAAGTTCATCTTCTTGTTCCCTAGTGCGTTTGACTGGATTTTCTTTTTCAACCTATAATAAACCAGCAGTATTATCATCATCACTAAAATGCAACATACAAGTACCCAAATCCTTGTCAACAACATACAAAGGATGATTTGTAGGGTTCTTATCATCAGTCACAATATAGGAAAATTGTAACTCTCTGTATAACCTTCTGTTTTCTCCTCCAAATACAAGAATGGTGGCATATGTTAAGTCCATTTGTAGGGTCCCACCGACATTATTTTCCCAATATATAGAGAGGAGCAGTCCAAACTTGGGTGTAATGTCTGCCAATACCACATCCATAATCACACTCTTCATTGGTAGTTGAGCTAAACTGACAACCATATCTTTTATCACTCCTAAACATTTTACAGCTCGTGAATCAAAAGCATACAAATCATGATAAGGTTTTTTTATGCTCAAACCTAAAGGTTCCATGACAACTTTTGGCATTAGGTTATGAGATGCTCCTGAATCCAAAAGGCAATTATGTATCATCTGCTCATGAATAGTTAGTGTGATGTAAAAAGGAGGTGAAGCACTTGCATCATTTTCAGTTTTTTCTGCTAGAGCTAATCCAATAAATATTTTAGGACTTTCTTCTTGTAAATTCACTGTGTCAGAGGGAGGTCGACAGTTTGTTGCACCAATCATTTTGAGAACTGAATTTTTGTAAGAAGGATTCTTCATTAACTCGATGAAAGGCATAGGGATCTTGATTTTTCCTAATTCATTTTCAAGGCTGAAATTCTGCATATTTTTATTTACCTCTTCAATTTCAACATTCTTCTTTTGTTTATCCTGATTTTGTTTTTTCTCTAACACAGGATCAGACTACTGTTTAGGAGGCAAAACTACCTTTTTCTTAGGATTCTGAACTACTTGTTTTGGACCTGACCTCAAATTTAAAGTTTTCTTTGGCTCAGTCTGGTATGTATCAGTAGTTACAGTATTCACTTCAAGATTCAAATCATTTTCTATTTCAAACACATCTGCATCATAGTATTCTAAGTTTAAAAAATCTTCTTCAGTCACAAAACCCTCATTCAACTGTTCTCCAAAATAATTCATATCCTGATCTGTATCCTCAAAAACGACTTCCTCTTCAATTTCTTCTTCATCAACTACATTATTCTGGAGTGGTGGTGGCACTTTTTGATCCTCAGTTTCTCTCCTTTCTCGTTGTATATCATTGTTTCTTCTCTCTCTGGGAATGAAACTAGTTACAAATTGTCTTCTGAATTGGTTTGGATTATTAGGGTTTCTATCACCCTCTTGAACAGGTTTTTTTGATTTCTTCTCTAATTCCAACTTGTTTAATTTTTCTGTTAGGATCTTAACTAGCTTTGTCATCTCATCAATTTTACCTTCTGGAAAGTGGGATTTTGAAACCCCTAGAGCTGCCTCTTTCTTACCCTTCCTGTCATATATCTGTTGAGCTATATTTCCCTTCAATCTATTAGAAGCTAATATATTAGACTCCACCTCTAATGCTGCCTCCTGCATGTTCAATAAAGTAATAGGTCTTCTTTCTATCAAGAGTAGGGAGAACTCATGATCAAAAGCATTAGCATACGTGAGTTTTGCAGAAGTTTCTGAAGGTTTTATCTCTGCAGGGATTCTGCCATACATTTTATTGAACCTCTTTGAAAAATCAGCTATGGTTTCATCCTTGTTTCTCCTAAGGGATCCAAACTCAGTAATGTAATATGTGTGATCCTTGGTATCACCCCATTGTCTCATGAAAAGGTCCTGAAGCTCTTCTATGATAGTGATAGAATTTGCAGGAAACTCTCTAAACCATTTTCTGACCTCCCCATCAAGACTCTATACAAACATCCTCATCCATACATCCTTGGCCTCAATATTCTGATTATTAGCATAGTTGAGAAAGGCATCCCAATGCTCCTCAGTTGTGGTCTCACCTTGTCCATTAAACCTAGGAAGGTATTTTTGGTAATCACATCCAGGAAGTGCATTCAAAGGTTGAGGCAAAACTTAAGGTGCATACCTAGCTGCCACCATTTGGTCCATCATGTCTAATGGCTGATTTTGGGCTACCATCTTTAAGCTAACTGGTTTAGGTGATGGAAAGTCTTGACTAGAACTTGGCTGAAATGGATTTTTACCAACTTTGAGATGTATTTTTCCAAGAGATATTGTCTTTTCTTTCTTGAAATATTAAGTATTAGTGAAAACTTGAAAATTACTGACAGGGATTATAGGGTTCAACCAAGATGAATCTTGTTCTTCTCCCTTCAAAACAGAAAAAGGTGATGAAATATCTGATTGATTAGGGTTACATAGGGCTGGTGATGACTGAGACCTTCTGATAGTCCTAGTTGTTTTCAATATTTGTTATGGGTTTGAAACACCCTGCTGTAAAGGTGAACTAGGTCTACTCCTTGTTCCAACTCCCGTAGTAGCCACAGTGAAATACTGGTGAAAGGTAGTCTTTAAAATTTGTTGGTTTAAGTTCACCTCTCAAAACCAGTGAAATGATCATAACATCATGCTAGCTTGAAAGATAAAATCTAACATGGTATCAGAGCTAACCTGAGAATAAGACATTGTGCAGCTGTGGGAACTAGGGATTCCACTTTGTGGTTCTCTCTCCAAATTTTTTCAGCAAAAGAAGGTTGGAATAAATCTCCTCCCTAGGGCACATCTTTCTATCGAAGCAAAATCCAATTCTGAGGTTTTTTAGTTTTGTACCCAACACTACTGCTAATAATTAGGGATTTCCACAGAAGAGGAATTTTTTAGTGAGCTCTGTCCTGGATTGATCTCCTCCTCAAAATCGAACTTTAGAGATCAATATCAAAGCATTTGGTTGGACATAACTCTAGAAAATCAAAACCCTAATATGCTCCTGAACCAACACTACAGAAATTCAACTCTGAATCCAAATCCAACATCTTGACCTGGTAAGATCTAAATCTTTTGTATTTCCATTTGAGGTTCTCAGTTAAGATGTCTCATTATACCAAGCTTGATAAAAATCTTGAGGGAGCTGGTAACTTCCGAGCCTGGAAGTATAGGATCTCCCTGGTCTTGGAAGAAAATGACTAGGACTCCTATATCAATGAGGAGGTTCTAGTTCTAGAGGGAGATGAGGCTAAGGCCTTACAAAAGAAGAAGTTGGTTATGGAAAAGAGGATCATTTCTGATTCAATCAAGGATCACCTCATACCACAGGTGTCCTCCCTAAAGACACCTAATGCTATTTTTGATGCCCTAACCAAATTATTTGAAGGGAAGACCAAAAACCGAAATATGACTCTGAAAAACCAACTGAAGAATGTAAAGATCTAGAATGTTGAGACCATCCATTCTTACTTTACAAGGGTATCTCAGATCAAGGAACAGCTGGAAGCAGTAGATGAAGAAGTGGAAAATGCAGAGGTTGTGATGACCACCTTGAATGGTCTCCCTAGATCATGGGACTCCTTTATTCAAGGGATATGTGCCAGAAAGAAGTTAGTCAAGTTCAGCAAACCATGGGAAGAATTCTCTCAAGAAGAAGCTCGGATAGAAGCTCAAGAAGAAAAGATGGGAAGTGAAGATCAAGCACTCACAGTTCATTCCAAGAAAATAAAAAGAAGTTCTCACCACTCCAGAGGTAATCATTTCTATAAAAATAACTCTAGACAATATTTTTCTAGAAGTAGATGTTATACATGTGATGAAGTAGGACACTTCATAGATGTTATACAAATATGAACTTGCTGAAAATTTCATATTTGTTCTTCATGAAGTAAATCCATGTCTTCCTAGAAAAGTGATCAATGAAAGAAACATAGTATACATACCCACTTAGTGAACTTGATGACATTGGTCCACATACATCAGAGTGGATGATTTCCAAGATTCCTTTTGCCTTGCTTTCACTACTTGGAAATGTCTTCTTTGTATTCTTTCCTTTCACACATCCTTTGTAGACCCCTTCATGTTTTGCTTTAATTTATGGAAGACCTTCAACAGCTTTGCTTGCAAGTGGTAGTGCTCTGTTGTGCACATGTGCAAGCCTTCTATGCCAAAGTTTGTTTGAATCTACTATGTCATGGACCAATGCTTGTTCTGGATGGCCCTTCAATTTGTATAATCCTCCTTCTTGTTCTCCAATCACTATTACATCGTCAATATTATTTCCTCTTGACCACATGAGGACTTGGCCATCTACAAATGCAACCCTCATTCCTTTGCATCCAGTGCCGATATGGAGAGAAGATTCTTCTTTAGTCCTGGTACAAACAAGACATCCTTCATTTTCATAGACTTTCCAGAGTCTAGCTTGTAGGAGGATTCACCACTACCTTTTATGGGATATTGGTAGTCATCCCCAAGTTTCACCTTATGGGGTGAATTATGTTAGGATAGTTTCTCAAAATGTTTCTTGAAACCTGTCATGTGTTTGGAAGCCCCACTGTCAATAAGCCAATATTTTCTTCCATGAGTGGCTGTTCCTGTGAGAGCGGAGATCAGAACATATTCTTCTTCACTTGAAGAGTCTTCACTTTCTTTTTTTACTCTCTTTCTAGGAGGATCATCATCATCCTCTCTTTCTTATTTTTCTCTTGAGATATGCTACTGATTATGTGCTCCATAAAGAAGCTGTTAGACAGGTATATATTGATGGAGTAGGGAATTTCCTATTTGAATAGAAAAAGCTAGTATATCCTGCAATGGATTTTTTCATTGGGAGTTACAAATTTTCAAAGATGAAGACTGCGGTAGAATTTGTCTAGGAATTGGAATACTTTCACTTCGGTGAAATGAAACTGCATAGAAATGACTCCAAAAATAGAGTAGCTAATTATTGCAAGGAAGATGGAGTACATTTTGAGTACACAGAATTTTGAGACAAAGATGATGAGACTTTCCACAATGCTAAGAACATGACAGCCCTTAGAAAAATATTCAAGCAAAAAATAACAACTGTGGGTGGTAAAGGAAAGCTTGCTGAAAAACAAAAAAGGAAAGAGGAAGAAGAAGCAAAGAAGAGAGAGGAGGAGGCTAACAGGCTTGAACAAGAAGCAGAAAATTCGTTGAGGACAGAAGAGGAAGAAAAGAAGTGAGCAGCTAAGGAAGCAACCAAGAAGGATGAAGAAGAAAAGAAAAAACAAGAAGAAGATGAAATCCGTAAGAAGCAGGTAGAAAATAAAGGTTTCAGATTAGAAGGTGTCCAAAAAGAGAAACAACAAATAGAAAAGGCACTTGAAAGCTCAAGAACATAGATACTAGAAGGACAAGACCCTATGGACCAAGAACAGGATCAGAATGATAGTAATGCATTAGAGCCTGTTGTTTCTTCTAGCACGGTAACATAAGGTTTAGGGTCATTTTTTGGACTGGATTTAATTCCTTTCATCCCTACGGAAGGGGAGGAGGTACCATATTTCAATACTATATTTTACGATAAAGAGAAAAAGAGAATTGTCAAGAGAACGGAAAAGAAGGTGGACATTGGGGGTAAGCCATGAATGATGGTAACTGACAAAATAGTAGTTCACGGTACACATGGATCCATGATTACTAGTGAGGGCTAGGGTAGCTCTAACCCTATCCACTGAAGACAATGTGGATAGGATCATGACTGACCTCAAGTAGTATCATAAAAGGGTGGCCCACTGAGAGAAACTTTGAAGAAGGAAAGGGGTGAAAGCCAAAATCTAAAGAGAAAATATGAGGACATGATCGGTCAGGTCAAAGTTTCAAAGGAAGAATGTCAAACCTTATAGGCAGATAAATATGCTCTGGTAGTATCTGCAGAAAATATGAAGAGGAATTCTCAAGCTATCTTGGTAGAGTTGGGAAAACTACAGCTGAAATATTAGAATTTGGAGGCAGAGAAAAATCATCTTCAATTATCAGTTGAAGAACTAAATAAAGAAAAGAGCAGATTAGAAAGTAAAGTGATAGAGCTAGAAGAGCATAAGATCACCACAGAAGGGAAGGCTAAGCTATATGAGACTCAAATAGCATCCTTGGAGGGAGAAAAGAGTTCACTTGCAGCGTCACTGAAATCAACTATGGAGAAGAAGGTTGATATCGAACCATTAAAGAAGCATGATCTTATGCTTAGAAGGAATATTCATCAAATACAATTGTAGATAGTGGAAGAAAGACTTAAAGTCCAGCAAATAGACATCAGATTAGAAGAGATTGTAAGTACAGAATCATATTTTTTGGATAGAACCCAGGATATTTTGGATACTCTACGGGGAAGGATGGCTTGGATAGAAGAAAACAAAGAACATCCCATAGATATACTTGTTAAAGATCAGGAGACAATAAAGCAAGAGCACGAGCTGATTGAATTTTCCAGTAATGCTGCAGAAGAATTAAAGAAGGCAGTGAAGAGAACATGGGGTTCCCGTGTTGAATTTTGTAGGAGAGTGCTCCTAACATATAATCAGTTTCATACCTCCAATGCGAAGAGATTGGAAGAACTACCAGAACATGAAGTGTTTTTGAAACATTTACAAGACAAACACGGCAAATATGAACAAGCCATCCAGCGAGTCAAGGAGTTGGATGAAAGGATACTAAAAACTAAAGTAGTTCATGCAGCTGTGAGCATTCATTTGCTAGAAGACCAACTGTGCTTGATTCCTGCCAGGATAGTAGGTATAAATGCATTGGCTTCTCAACATGAAATCACTATCAGATTTCTCGAACCTTCTAGTTTTGAGAATATAGCAACGGAGGCAAATATATGGAGAAAGTTCATGAACGAACAAGCTGGGCCCTCCTAGGGGGATATTTTGGAATATTGATAAATAATGTAATATATTATATTTATTTTTGTGCACAAGCTACAAGAAAAAAATTTGTAAAAGAAAGGTTGGAAGCCCAAAAGGCAACAAGGGGCAGCCCAAGAGTTTTTTCTTTTTGTATAAATATAGGCAAGTTTTAGGTAGGAAGGACCTTTTTTCAGACCATCTTTGGGAAGATTATTGTAAGGAGAACTAATTCATCTTATAATAAAGAGTTATACTTGTCGGCTGGAGAAAGCACTGTGGAGTTTCAAATGTTTGCCATGGGCTGGTTGGATGTGAACTATTTTTGTTTCAGCTTGTTTCCATGAACTGTGAGATCATTCTAACTTATGAATTCTTTCATGTTGTGAATGTACTCTGGTTTATTTATGTGAAATTTCCGCAATCATAGTTGAGTAATGAATGTTTTAATTAATAATGAGCTATCTCTTTGTTCATCTGTCTATTGATATTCATGTGTTCAGAAAGGTTAAGAACTATCTGTAATTTTCTTAATACATGTTATAAAATATATTACTCATCACTAATTATAGTATTGCTCCCTAGCGATAGAATAATTAGTCTTAGTTAGTTTTTCTTTATTTGTGATTTAGAAGCGAGAGAGGTAAGATGAGAGGCAAGAAACTGCACATCACGTTGTGACCCTGCTCGTTATCTCTATTTCCTACATTTAGTTAGGCACCTGCACATCATACATAAAGATAAAAAACTAAAAATACACCTAAACGGTGGACCGAGCCGTAACCGGTAAAAAATTTCAAGTGTTACTTGACCTACGGTAGTCGGACCGTAAACCAGATGGATTCCCCATACCAAACAATAATGATCTAGTTGGGAACATTTATTGGGGAGAATCCCTACTATTGTTACCTGTGATTTTCCAACCCTCAACACCTTCCTTTGAGTTAGTCATATCTGATTCATCCCTATGGTCAGTCCATTAGCATGATCACTTCACCATCACTTTTGTTCCAAGTTTCATGTCGATGATGAGGGAAATATCATGGCCCTCCTTTGACAGGACTATTCCCATTGACACCAGCACATCACATGGGAATTAGCCTTAGAAACTAGTCAAGTACCATGAAACATGCATGCCTCAATTACACGATTCCTTGCTTTCAATAGTAGGTTTCATCATTGGCCTATGATTGAAATATTTGATCCATTGTTTGACTTCATCTCATCTATTCACATTCATAGGAATGTACTAGGATACCTTGGGAATCATTGATATTAATGGTGATTTCCCTCGCACTTGTTAACGATATACATCAATGACCTGTAATCAAGTGGTTTCTACCATGTTCGACATCTAGGCATCTATTCACATGGGTAGAATCGTATTGCTTGGAATTGGAATGAATACCCTGAATGGTTATGTATTCACTTGAATATGTGCCTATATTCAAGTTGTGATGGAGTATTTCTTGAAACATTGTAGGGATCCACGTTATATGTCTGGTGGCTATGCTAAATTTTGGGTTAAGATGACATAGATATATAGTGTATATTTCATATCTATGTCCTTATTTGAGTCTTATCGATCATGGATCTACAGTGTATTATTGGTATCCATGAAATGACCATTATGCATGGATCTATAGTGTATTGGTTAGTAGCCATGATTTGAGTAAGATATTTTGTAATCGGTTGTTGGAGACATTTACCACCATACACACTCTTTTGGTCAAATTGTCCTAGTTCAACCACTATCCTAAGTATTATTGGCATTAATTGACATCAGTGGAGCATTAAATGTCATCATCCAGTCTCACCCACGCCTACCTTCAGTCAAGGAGGCTAACTTAGCCTTCTCCTACATTCGGGGAGGCTAACTGGAGCACTCTAGGGGTGATCTGAGTGATATTAATGCACCTAATCGCTAACTAGTGGTTACAATTAGTTAAACAAGTCAGTTAAGGTTCCTCCTCTCATTAAATATATTATTTAATGAACTGGAGTCAACAGGGGTGCCTCCACCAACTTTTGATGTACAGTTCAACTTTAGTTAACCTCATTGGGGTTCATTGGAGTCAGTGTAGTGATACCTCTTGACAGTTGGTGAGTTGTGACATGTGTTTGATCTCTTTCAGTTGAGACTCAGTCATTTATTGCAGTCCAAATTCAGTTAGGGTTAGTTGAGTCAATTAGGGTTTTGATTTGTGGTTAACTAAGTGTGGACCATGGCTCATAGTCAGTTAAGCTAGACTCACTCATTGAATTTGAATGACCTCCTTAGGTATTCAAATTCGTCATCGATTCAAGCTATTTCTTGACATTGTAATTGTAATCATTCATTCTTTACGTGAATACAGAGTGGCTACTATTCATGTAGACCGATTACACCATTTCATGAGTTATTTGTTGATTAATTCTTGATGAGATTGATTCTTTGTTCCTATATCAATAGACAAGATTAATATGGTATCAGAGCTTACGGCGGGATGAATCTCTATCTCTCAAAAACAATCTTTTTGACATATTTCTGCATGAAATTTGAGTAATAGCTCAAAAATCTAGCACTGCACTAGAAGCCAAGGCTTACCACTTAATAACCCAAGTAAAGAACTTGTTGGTCAAGCTTGCTTGATTAAATATGCTGGGTGTAATGAAAGCCTAAAATTTGCAGGTTTTCCAACCTTATGGTGCCCCTTTTGTTTTGATTTGCAAGTTTTAATAGGTACAACTTTGAATGGACTCATCAATCCCTCTTCTCACCCCATTCACAAGCTATTCAGAATGGAAGTTGAAGATGATTGCATCTCTAAAAAGATGAGGTCTCTATGAGGTGTCTATTGGACTTGGAAAAGAGTCTTATGAGAATGAAAATGACTGGCTAAATGATGGTGATAGATATTTTGGAGCAATATGTCTGGCGCTTTCTCCTAGCTTGCGCTACCTTATTGGTTCTACTAAATACCAAAAGGATCTCTGGATAAAATTGGACAGAACATTTGGCAAGAACAATGAGGATAATAATAGCACTTTGGAGATCACATCCAGCACCACAAGAGTTATTTACTCAAAATTCTCAGCCTCTACTCTCTCTGATGAAGTTTTTCAAGATGAAGATGAAGCAAAATCTTCTACACAGTCAATTCGAATTGAAGAAAGTCTCCATGCAGTGACTCCTTCTCCAAATGATCCAGAAGTTCATGAGATATATGATATCTCATCTCCTCATATTTATGAAACAAAAGAAGACATTATAATATCTGATATTAAAGAAAAATACTGCTGCACTTCCATGCAAACATTCACCGATGATTTTCCTTTGAATTCTGTGCAAAATTTACCAGTAATTGCTTCCAAAAGTGAAGATAAATTTGATTTTTCTCCCTCTAATGTTGCTGCTGGTGTGAAAATATGTAAAAACTTGGATATTTTGGAATAAATATCAGATTATAAGAGTGACACATTTTCTCCCCATGATCTAGATCTTCTAGCAAAATCCTGCAGGATTGCATGCACCAAAATTCAGAATTTTGAAGAAAAATACAACTGTGCATCCACCGTCTCGGTTGAACATAATATTAGATATGATATGAAAATTATTGTATCTGATATGATATTATTTGGATCTGATATGATATTTCTTGGTTCAAAATTTCAGGTTCATAAACCTTCAGTACTGCTTGTAGCTATTCTCATCAACGGTGCGAAGAAACAAGTACCGCAAGTCTCCTTCGAAACTGCTGCTGGGGATTTGATTTCATTTCACAGTTTTGGATCTGTTGTGAAAGTATTTGGATCTGATTTAATTTCTTATTTGATATTTTTTGGTTCGAATTTTAAAATTCAAGAGCTTTCAGTACTGCTTGAAGCTGCTCTCACCAATTTTGGTGTGAAAAATCAAGTACCGCAGTTCTTCTTCAATTTTGTTGCTGGGGATTTGGTGTTAGTTTCCTCATATGAGGTTCCTTATATTTTATTATGTGATTAATTATCTATTTCAGAAGTTATATCAAATTATGGAGCTCAAGTATTCGCTCTCTAGAGTCCCAGGGCTTCTCTACCTTTCGTCACATGCTCATCTCCTCACAGAACTAGTAAAGAGGAAGACATTCTGCATCCGCTTGGACACTTGTTCCTAAGATTTGGGGATGATTTTACCACTCATGGTTTTCTGTTCAAGTATGCAACATATAAGTTTCTTAAGTTTTCCACACATGGTTCGAATCCTCAAGAACCTTTTCTCTCTCTTCAGATGATTTCAGCTACTCTACATGGGTCCAGTTTTCACCGTGCAGCTGTTTATATTTTTGATTCAGTTGAGTGCATTGTTATTTTTCCAAAGTGGAAGATTCCTCCAAAAATATTCATTTATATTGGATTCATAGGTTCACATGCACAGTCTCAGGATGCTACTGCATAGAAGAAAGAAAAATTTCTTGATTTACTACTTAGTTTGAGGGGGGGTATTTTTCCCATGAGGTTTTCCCCGTTTCCTTGGTTATATTAAGTAGTTAATTTATTGTACAGGGTGACCTATGGCCTTTGTTTCTGAGGCCCTAAAATTTTTATGAATTTATGGTTTCTAACTCTTCCTGAGTATAGCTTAATGGGGGGTGTTGGAGACATTTACCACCATACACACTCTTTTTGTCAAATTGGCCTAGTTAAACCACTATCCTAAGTATTATTGACATTAATTGACATCATTGGAGAATTAAATGTCATCATCCAGTCTCACCCACGCCTATCTTCAGTCAAGGAATCTAACTTAGCCTTCTCCTACATTCGAGGAGGCTAACTGGAGCACTCTGGGGGTGATCTAAGTGATATTAATGCACCTAATTGCTAACTGGTGGTTACAATCAGTTAAACAAGTCAGTTAAGGTGCCTCCTCTCATTAAATATATTATTTAATGATTATTTAATGAACTGAAGTCAACACGGGTGCCTCCACCAACTTCTGATGTGTAGTTCAACTTCAGTTGGTTCATTGGAGTCAGTGTAGCGCTACCTCTTGATGGTTGGTGAGCTGTGACATGTGTCTGATCTATTTTAGTTGAGACTTGGTCATTTATTGCACTCCAACTTCAGTTAGGGTTAGTTGAGTCAATTAGGGTTTTGATCAATGGTTAACTGAGTGTGGACCATGGCTTACAGTCAGTTAAGCTAGACTCACTCATTGAATTCGAATGAAATCCTTAGGTATTCGAATTCCTCATTGATTCAAGATATTGCTTGACATTGTAATTGTAATCATTCATTCTTTATGTGAATACAAAGCAGCTACTATTCCTGTAGACTGATTACACCATTTCATGAGTTATTTGTTGATTAATTCTTGATGAGATTGATTCTTTGTTCCTAGATCAATAGACAAGATTAATATCGGTTGTATGTAGAGTCTTCACTTGCCACTCTTTTTCCTTTGATTCCAGCTCACATCTAGAAAATAATTTTACTTATCATCCCCTTCTAGATTCATACTTTGGGGGACATTCTATCACAACTTAAATTAATATCTATGCTCAATCCCCTGAAGTGACATGGTCAGGACATCTTTTTTAGATCTTTTTTCCCAGTCCTAGGATGTCTAACATCCCTTGTGTCTTGACATAGGGAATTAGACCTTCCTTCCGCCTCTTTCCCACTCAAATAGTGTGCCGAAGACACCTTTGACCTTAAGACAAGGAGAATCGGCGCATATTTCCTATATGTAGGGAGCGCTAATACTATCAAAAAGGAAAAAAGGATATTTTGAGAACCTTGTAGATGAAATTCCTCGTGGAGGATGATCCCAACTGCTTGGAATAGGTGGCACTCCATCCCCTAGCCTCTAGGGATCATTCCATACCTTCCTCCAAAATTATCTAAACCCTTTCGGCTTCCTTTGGCTTATTTATACAAGCTTCCTCTCATGACTGAGGGAGGGAAGAATACCAAGATATCATCTTCATGCTGCTGTAATCATAGCTGGTATAGGAGGTAAGAGAGTGTGATAGTGAGTGAGGCTAGTAAAGTTTGTAGAGTGTGTGTAAAAGTGACGTCAATAGCATTATGAGAACAAGGATTCAACATCAAGGATTCGGTTGTAGCTTCCTATTATTATGTTATCAATAGAAACATGTTGTCCTTTTCCATAAACGATTTGTGTCAATATCAATTGTTCAATACTTTTCTCCTTGACTATTTGTATAGGTATTTGGATTATTCTTTTTATTTCACCATTTTGTCTTGTTCTTCATGTTCTTTGTAGGTACATTTGATCATGAAGGATACGTAATACAATAAAAACCTTCAACAATGAGGTATAGAAAGCTTAACATTCAAGTAGTTCAATTATCTATGAGAAGGATGCATAGCTGTGACTTTTTATTCTAGATACTCCCCATGCATATTAGGGGAATGATATTTTTCCACACTAATTTAATATTCCCGTTATTAGTTGAACTTGTGAGTAATATCAAGTCATGATTCTCAAGCGAACAACCAATGATAAAGGGTATCCATGGGGTGGGAATCCAGCTATAGAGGTAAATTGATTTTCATGTTGAAGCATAAATGTTATGTGATATATTACTAACCATGGTCATTCAAGATAGATAAAGATATTGAGTCTCCTCTAGAGACTAACCACCTCTAGAGTGAATTACTTTAGCATATGACTATATGGACATAAAGTAATATAGTATGATCATAGAATGTGACAATTCTTCTGAGTATAATACGATATGATAGATAATTAAAGTAAACACATCTATACCATTAAATAAGATAAAAAAATAAAGAGATAAACATATAGAAAGAGAGAATTTGAATTTCCTAAAGATGACTAAGTGAACTCGATTTATTGAGATTCAGTTGAAGCCTCAATATGTGATTTAGTTAATTAAAGAACTCATAGTGATCACTCCAGTGTAAATCAATTAGCATGATTAAGTTAATAAAAGTTAACTAAGTGTTAACAAACATGGACTAGTTAAATAAAGAATTTATAATTTAGTTAAACTCAAAGATGACACATCGGGTATAAAGTGTTTGCATGAAAAAAGTTGAGTTAAAACACAATGACACTTATGTTATCTTGTTAACTAAGTGATCAAATTTTCAGTTATATAATGAGTTCACTCTTATGTCAGTTAAGTCTTAGTTAATGTAAAACATGAAATGCGTGCTGCATTAGTTGTGCATGATGAAGATTTCAATGTAAGGAATTACTATTTCATAAAGGAAATTCACAATAATGGTGAAAAGGAAATAGTGCACGTGTGCACTATTGGCATGCAACCAAATCTCCTTAGTATCCATGGAAATGTTTTGGGCTTGTTATTAATGTGTTGAGAAAATGGGAAGTTGATATAGTTGATCTCTATTCTCTATTTCTTCGAGTTATCTCTTATTGGGGAATATTCTATTATGTAAAATTCATTATCTCTAATCTATCATATTATACTTTGAAGAATTGTTGGGTTTTTCATCCTCATTATTTTGAGGGTTTTCCCAAGGTACATCTTGTGTTCTGGATGAATGGTTTGTGTGATTGAATGATTCAGTGATTCATATGTTCAATGTTTCATTGATACAAGTTTTAAAGTTCAAATATATTTATATTAGATAAAAAATCAACATGGTATCAAAGATTAGGATGTGAAGGAGTTGAGTTGTGTAAGAAAAATAGAAGCCTACATAGATCCTAAGGAATTGAATTTTTTTTTTAGAGCAATGACATTGATCTATGTTCGACTGGAAGACAATATTGAGGGAACCTCCAATTTCAACACTTGGAAGGAGAGATTTTTGAACATATTGGAAGAATATGACCTATATGGGTACATGTCCATAGTGATGGAGGAGCCTACATCCAATGCAGGGTGCATCAAATTCAATAAGAACCAAGCTATGGCCAAATGGATCATATATGATTCGGTTAAGTAAAATATCATGTTCGTGATCACTTCATTGAAGACCGCTAAGGAATTTT
Source organism: Pseudotsuga menziesii (assembly GCA_001517045.1). Taxonomy (NCBI): domain Eukaryota; kingdom Viridiplantae; phylum Streptophyta; class Pinopsida; order Pinales; family Pinaceae; genus Pseudotsuga; species Pseudotsuga menziesii. Next base: position 210,460 of record LPNX010186727.1, read on the forward strand.
TTGATACATAGACTAACTTATATGAGAAAAAGACCCTGATACAAATAAGTATTTTGAAGAATAAGCTATGGAACCTAAATATGGATAAGAACAAGACTATGGCATCATTCTTCACCAACATCTCTCAGGTAAGAGATGAACTTTCTACTATTGGAGTGGTGACTGATGAATATGATCTTCTTCAAACCGATGTTCATAGTTTCTCATCCACATGGGAGACATTATTGACTGTGGTAAATGACCAAGAGGATAAAACCTAACTTCAATAGGTTGTGGCATGAATTCATCCAAGATGAGGGGTGAATCCAGAGCAAGTCAGTGTGCATCAAGGAAGAAAATCCTTCCCTCACTTCAAGAATGAAGAAAGGGAGGAAACCATTCACTCCAAGGAAGTGATTTCATTGAAATAAGAAAGAGGTTAATAAAGACTTCATCAATTCAAATGTTTGGTAGTAGAAAGAAGGGCCATGATACAAGGGAGTTCAATGTAAAGAAAAAGGGAAAATATCGGTTTCACACTTCTACCGCTATAGAAGATGAAACTACTTAGAAAAACTCATTTGAAGAAAAGGATGATGATCGTCATAAGGAGTATTTCCTTTAGTGAAGAAGAGAATTCCCTCCAATTTTTGGGACCCTAATTCCCCATGCATAGATTTACTGCCTATTGCATGATATCAATTTTTGCAAGATAAATTTACAATGGAGAAATATGGTCAATACCCAGGGAATCTAGTAATATCCACAAGGATAAAGAGATCAAGAGGGAGACCACACAAAATAATAAAAGGTAAGTATTTGTAGTTTGATTATAAAAATGATTTTATAAATTAGATCTAATGAGTTTTTAATGTGTTTCATTACTTTTATATAGAGATCTTTATTCCTAGTATTAGATAATATATTATAAGGATAACATGTTAAGAATCTATTATAATGTTTTATTGGAAAAAAGTAAAACTCATGAAGTGCATGTTATAAAGAATATAGGGATGCATAACATTACATCAGACATAATTGTGGTTATGATGAGACATTAATTTAAATGTGTACATAACCGTGTGAACCATTGCTATTGCATTAAAGTATTCATATAACTGAAATTTATGATTATGCAATGTTTTAATGATTAATATAAAATTTTCTTGTAGGAAAAAACCATATGCCCTGACCTACAAGAAGAGAAAGACATATATTGAATGTTGAGTCATTCCAATGAAAATTTTTGAAAGAGAGAAGGATATCATGAAGTGGGAATATTCTGGGATCAGATTGAGAGGTTCCTATGTTTCTATAGGAAGAAGCCTCTAGCAATGAATATCCAGAATAGACTCCTAATATGGATGAGAATAATCTTGAAGATATTTATCTATCCTAATTACTTTCATGTATGTTTTAGACATAGACGAGCATGATACTCCTTGATGGAGGACCCAGATTATGATTCTCATATCCAAATGTTCAGAGGGAGAGGCTATATTCACTAGATTTTAAAGAACCAATAAAAACTAGTTGATGTACTTCATGATAAGAGAATACCTACATGGTTCTCATATTTAGAAGGAAGAAGATGAAACTATTCAAGAATCTTGGTATATTTCTTCGGATTAGAGGTGTGGCATAAACCTGATAATATTTTACTCAGTTAAGGAAAATATGGAGTAGAGAGCCTCAAGAGTTTTAGGATGATGGACTGTAAGTACACGACCACACATATGATGATGAATGTAAATCTAATACTTATTTATATTTGGATTATCTCAAATAAAATTGAGACGTACTTGGTTAGAACAAGACTGGATATATGCTTCGCAGTTAGTACATAAACATGTACAACAAATCATGTGTTATGGTACCTTCAAGGCACCAGTGGATATGGACTCAGATATGTCTCATAAATTTATATCTGAGACATGGTGCAGAAAGGAGCAGTGCAACTCCAATACATATCCATAGATGAGAAAATTTCCTATATACTTACTAAGCCACTGTCCAATGTAAAGTTGATCAATTCCGAGACAAGCTTGGTGTAGTACAGAAAGAATCTTGTAGTTGAAGAGGGATTATTCATGTGTCTTTATAGGGAACAGTAGATAAAGTACCCACTAGTTAGTCATGTAATATATGGCTTAGGATTTATCCCCATCAGTATGCCACACAATGATACATTACTCATACACTAGTTAGCCATACATTAGTATATGACTCAGATTATCTATGTAGTGGTACATGGCTCTATTAAGTCATGTAGTGTATAATCCACTAAGTTGAACATAGTTCAGATTAGTCATGCAGTGGTACATGAATAAAAAATATAGGGTTTGTAGTATCTCTTATCGAGTGAATTGACATGAGAAGAGACATAAACAAGGTCTCCAAGACAATCAGATACTCAGGAAATTTGGGGAGTAGTCAAATCTCTTGGAGAGGTTAGATATCCATATAGTTGGCTCGTGTTGGTAAATCCTTGGAGAAAATCATAGAGAATAGCAAGCTCACAGAGAACATATCTAGATAGTAGAAGATTCTATAAGTCAAAAAGTGTTAAAGATTGACAAAAAAGGAAAGATGAGATTTATTTTCTTTTATAAGGATATTACACATTTAATGTGTTCTAAACTTTTACATGATGGATTGTAAATCCATGGTTTCTAGTTTAAGGAAACTGCATGTTAGAGTAGTTTCTTTACTATAAATGATACATCGTAGACCTATTAGATGTTGTGCTATCTAGCTACTATTTTTTCCTGAGATTAACTGTGTATGTTATAACTAGTACTACAGAAGCAAAATTGTTTTGCAAATTGTACTGCCTATCAAGACGTAGAGTATTTGAGAAATTTGACTGTGGAGTTGTTTTGTAAGACTTTGAGTCTATATCTTTCCAAAAAATGTGTGTTTTGTGTTAAAAACACATTGAGATAAAGTTTATATCCATCGAATACATGGTCCAGTAGGGTAAGGTTTCAATACATTTCTACTAAAGAGAGGATTACAATAATATATATGTATTACCAAATCCTTTATTTGTGACGAAGTATAGGTACTTTTGAGATAAGTTTGGTATGGTAGATAATGCCTCCCTCGCTAAGAGGGAGTATTAAATGTACGACATTAGGAGTCATTCTGCAATCCAATGTTGTGAAACCAGGATTGGGCCTTATGTTTGAGATAGAGAGATTGAGTTAAAATCAGTAACTTGGTGTAGATCCATTAGGATGAACCTAAGAATGACTAACACTTCAATAGTAAAGTATTTTCCTCATTTGTTGAGGTGGATACTTTCATTTATCAAAGTTATGATGTCATAAAGTCTTGGTGGACAAGGATATGGACTTTTCCATAGAATCAATTCATGACTCCTATATATAGTAGCTACCTATGGGGTGGACCTCTAGTTATAGAGGTGGATTTCTGAGTATATCAAATCAGACTTGTGAGTAATATCAAGTCGGACTTATGAGTAATATCAAGTCATGATTATCATGTGGGAGCCCAGTGATAGTGGGTACCCATGGGGTGGGCCTTCAATTATAGAGGTAAAATGCTTTGCATGTTGAAGCATAAATGTTATGTGATGTATTACTAACCATGGTCATTCGAGATGGATAAATCTATTAAGTCTCCTCTAGAGACTGACCACCTCTAGAGTGAATTGCATTAGCATATTTTTAATTGGTCCAAGAGTAACATAATATGATTATAACATGTGACAATTATTCTTGAGTATAATATGATATTATAGATAATTAAAGTTAACACATGTATACCATTTAGTAAGATAAAAGAAAAAGAGACAAGCATAGAGAAAGAGAGAATTCAAATTTCCTAAATATGACTAAGTGAACTCGATTTATTAAGATTCAGTTAAACCCTTAGTGTGTGTTTCGGTTAATTAAAGAATTCACACTCATCACTCCAATGTAAATCAATTATAATGATTGAATTAATAAAAGTTAACTAAGTGTTAAGAAAGATGGACTAATTACCTAAAGTATTTATACTTTAGTTAAACTAAAAAACTACACTTAAGTTAATCTAAAGACAACAGTTCAGTTATAAAGTGTTTGCATGATGACACTTGAGTTAAAACATAATGACACTTATGTTATCATGTTAGCTAAGAGAGAAAAATTTCAGTTAAGTCTTAGTTAATGTCAAAGATGAAATGCATGGAGAATTAGTTGTGCATGATGAAGATTTCAATGTAAGGAATTATTATCCCATAAAGGCAATTCACAATTGTGGTGGATGTGTTCTCTATTGTCATGCAACAATTCACCCTAGTTTGCATGGGAGTGTTTTGGTATTCTTATTAATGTGATGAGCACATGGCAAGTTGATACAGTTGATCTCTATTCTCTATTGCTCTGTGTCCTCTCTTATCAAGAAATTTGTTATTGTGTAAAAGTCATTCTCTCTAATATATCATATTATACTTTGAATAATTGATGTGTTTTCATCCTTATTATTTTGAGGGTTTTATTAGGGTACATCTTGTGTTGTGTATGAATGATTTATGTGATTGGATTATTTTGTGATTCATATGTTCAGTATTTCATTGATAAATATTTTAAAGTTCAAAACTCTTTATATTGTCTCAATAATCAACAAAAAAGAGGTGAAAAGATTACATTTTGGAGACCCAACACATTATATGATAGGGGTCTGTAGCTTCTCTACTATGCATGATAATCCATAAATTGTGCAATGTTTTTTCACCTAAACAATAATTGAAAATATGGAATTATCGAGATAAGGCGAATAACTTTGTAGGGCACCTTATTTTCTACCTAATAAGTATGATATCTACCAATTCCACACTCAGTGAACTCACTTTTTTATGCACATTATCCATAATATATAATATTATCATTAGTATGTGCATAAATTGTGTTATACTCCATTTGTCAATCTTTCATAACAACAGACATTTAATTGTATATACAAAGTAAGCTATTTTATGGAGATAGAAGAGTATCACCTAACCATCTAAAAAACTAAAAATTAATGGAGAATCGAAATTAAGTGCCTATATACTATAATAATAAATAAATAACAAACAATTACAATTATAGATATATAAATATTGCATACCTAATAATTTTGTCATTCATGTGTTTGAAATACCATTCATTTCCTTCATGTTGACTAACAACAAAAGAGCATACAAAATAATTGTCTTTGTGTATTTGTATAACAATTTTTTTACCTTATCAATAAGAGGTACAACATGAATATTTTTGTAAGTCTCATTTACAGGTGCACTCTAATTAGTGGAAACAAATGTATCTTGAATCAACCTATTTATCCCTTATTTGTCAATAATATTGTGGTCATTTTCTTTCCTTGTATCAAACTCGATGTCATTGTTGATGTATATGTAACTTCGGAATGTATTCACTTGTATATTTCATGTATTGTACCCCGATGTTTATTCTGGGAAGTATCTGTAATGTAATTGAGTCATGTCATGCCCCGATGTTCCTATCGAGAGATTATATAATGTAAAAAATTCATGTCAAGTCATTGTGGGTAACCCTCCTATTGATCAAGGGTTAAAGTCCCCGCAGTTCCGTGGCACTAGGGTTATTAGAATCTCCTAGAGAAGTCGGCCCTAGTAGGGTTTAGTAAAGTCAGGAATTAGTATAAATAGAGAGCTATCCTCTCTATTTAGAACACACTCACTCACACTCAGTTGTAGCGCATAGCTGAGGAAGAATAAGAAACTGAGGCTAGGAAGAAAGAGGTTATTGCTGTCGAAAGATCATCTTACTATTTTGGGGTTTTACTTTTGGTGTTGATTCTATCTCTGAGGAATTTGCATGGTTTTCTCCATTTATGGTTTCCCCAAGTAAAAACACTATGTTTATTGTCTCTTGTGTTTGATTACTGTGCTTGTTATTCTCTCAGTTAATGATCATAACATAACGCTAGCTTGAATGATAAAATCTAAAATGGTATCAGAGCTAACCTGAGAAGAAGACACTATGCAGCTACAGAAACTAGGGCTTCCACTTTGTGGTTCTCTCTCCAAAGTTTTTCATCAAAAGAAGGTTGGAATAACTCTCCTCCCTAGGGCGCATCTTTCTGTCGAAGCAGAATCCAATTCTCAGGTTTTTCATTTTTGGACCCGACACTACTGCCAGTAATTAGGGATTTCCACAGAAATGGAATTTTTCAGTGAGCCCAGGCCTGGATTGATCTCCTCCTTAAAATCAAAGTTTATAGATCAATATCAAAGCATTTGGTTGGACAGAACTCTAGAAAAGAAAAACCCTAATTTGCTCCTGAACCAACACTGCAGAAAATCAGCTTCGAATCCAGATCTGACATCTTGACCTGGTATGATCTAAATATTGTGTATTTCCATTTAAGGTTCTCAGTTAAGATGTCTCATCATATCAATCTTGATGAAAAGCTTGAGGGAGCTGATAACTTCCGAGCCTGGAAGTATAGGATCACCCTGGTCCTGCAAGAAAATGAGTTGGACTCCTATATCAATGAGGAGGTTCCAGTTCAAGAGGGAGATGAGGCTAAGGCATTACATAAGAATATGTTGGTTATGGAAAAGAGGATCATTTTTTATTCAATCAAGGATCACCTCATACCACAGGTGTCCTCCCTAAATACACCTAAAGCTATGTTTGATGCCCTAACCAAATTATTTGAAGGGAAGAATAAAAACCGAAAGATGACTCTGAGAAACCAAATGAAGAATGTAAAGATATAGAATGCTGAGACCATCCAGTCTTACTTTACAAGGGTCTCTCAGATCAAGGAATAGCTGGAAGAAGTAGATGAAGAAGTGGAGAATGCAGATTTTATGATGACCACCTTGAATGGTCTCCCTAGATCATGGGATTCCTTTATTCAAGGGATATGTGCCAGAAAGAAGTTAGTCAACTTCAGCAGACTATGGGAAGAATTCTCTCCAGAAGAAGCTCGGATAGAATCTTAAGAAGAAAAGATGGGAAGTGAAGATCAAACACTCACAGTTCATTCCATAAAAAGCAAAAGAAGTTCTCATCACTCTAGAGGTAAGCATTTCTATAAAACTAACTCTTGAAAATATTTCTCTAGAAGCAGATGTTATACATGTGATGAAGTAGGACACTTTGCAAACTATTCTCCTAAAAGACAAAATAAGAAAAATGGAAACAAGAGAAGACATCATGCTCATGCTGCAGAGGATGATGAACCATCCAAGAAGAGAACCATATATGAAAGTGAAGATTCTTCAAGTGATGAAGAATATGTCTTCACTTCTGCTCTCACGGGAAACATCACACATGGAATCAATGAATGGCTTATAGACAGTGGGGCTTCCAAACATATGACAGGTGTTAGTGCCAGAAATTGTTCTCATACTACAGAAGAACAAGCCAACACAATCTCAATAAATCAATTAAGTAAAATAGGTATTCTAGGGTTTTGGTTGTAGAGTTTGAAGACAAGAGGGGAAAAAGTCATAAGACTAAAGAAAACACTAAATCATGAGCATTTGAATGACTAAGATGCATAACATATAAACCATAATACAAAAAGAATAAACACAGTACTGAGTTTCACCCATAGTTAGCAAGCATTTCAAGCATAAAAACCTTAAACAGGAAATGAATATACCAACTGAGTAATTAACACAAATTAGAAATGAAACTAGTCAATAATATAAAGGGCATATAGTTGCATATATTTCATAATTCAGTCATCAAAAACACATAAGAGTCTTTACACTTAGCTCCTAAACCAGCCTGATAGCCTCCCCTTGCAACAAAAATCGAACCATCGGTCCTTTCTTTCACTTACATTTATCTTGTTCCTTCAAAAACGGTTGCATAACTGAACCCTAACTACTTTTAGGTCATCTAGTGAATTGCTAAATATAAACTATCATTACACAAAAATAAATCAACTTTTCAAACTAACTAATAACTGCTCTTCTTAAATAACTTTACAATTCTTTTGCTGCTTCAGCTAATAGATCAATTCCCTCCAAAGCCTGAGCTTTCCTTCTATCTTTCAAGTGGTCTGCTTCCAAGTCTGTAACTCTCTTTGTTAACTCCTCATTCTGCTGTGTCAGTTCCTGGATAGTTTTCCTTAGCTCTGTAAACTGATTCTCTGTTTGTCTTTTTATTTTAAGAGCTTCTTTAGAAATTGCAATCAACTCCTGGTAGTGGCTTTTTACTTCTTCCAAGTCTTCTCTAAGTCTCCTATTTGTAGTAACTAATCCATCATTAGTTTCATGCATATTTTCAATTTGATGCTTGTATTGCTTAATGCTCCTTTGCAAATTTTCCTTTTCAAAATCAATACATTTACTTTCTAATATTGGTTGCATCCCTTCTGGTTCCCATGGGATTTTCAGCTTCTTGTATATTTCTTCATCCTCCTTCATAAGCTCTGTGAAGCTCACAGGAATCTCTGGATGTTCTTTAGCTCCAACATTGCACTGAAATTCTTCAATTACCTCTTTTTTCTCCATACAAGAACTCTTTACTATCATTTTTCTGCTATTCTTGAATCATGTTATTTCAAAACTCCATGAAAATGTCTGATATCTTAGCATCAGTGAAGACTGGTTTTTCTTTTGAAACTATTGGTTTTTTACCCTTCATAACTTCTTTGTTGTCATCTTCACTATCTCCCAATTTCTCCTGAGATGATAAATCTTCTATTACTGTAACCTTTTTCTCAGCCAGTTTGGGATTTAATAGCTTCTGCATGTTTAAACTAAGCTTGTTCTTTGGCCTTGTCTTGGGTCTCTAGACTGGTCCAACTTATCCTAACATTTTCAGTACTTTTCCTTGATGAGTTATTGAATCAAATTCAACAACCTTCATTCTTTTCTTTCTTGACACTGTCTCCTCTTCAAAATGGGTGTGTATTTATTTCTTAGAACAAACCCTAGATTCATTCGTAGTAGGAGCCCTAGCCTCATCAGATAAGTATTTTTCATCCTCTTCAGAAATTACTGTAATAGGCCTTTGCTTCTGCTCCTTAACATCTTCCTTTACACCTTGATTTGAATCTACAGGTAAAACATATTCCATTGGCTCAATTTCCTTCATCTCTGACTTTGAAACTCTGCCTTCCTCAACATTAATTCACTGTCCAAGTTCAATGTTTTCATTTTCCTAATTCAAATATTTTCCTGGATCATCGGCTTCTTCATCTTTGACTATGACCTTCTTTTTAAGTTTCTTGATCAAAATCTGACCCTTATCTAACTATCTCTTCTGAGATTGCTCTTCCTTCTCAGTTTTGAAACCTGACCAAAATAAGAAGTGTTCCCATGTCTTCTCTCTTTTCTACAATACAGTACTTATGATCAGTTTTATGAGCCCATGGTGAAAAACTAATTGTTTTGTATGATCCTGATGTTCTTTCACCCTACTTGACATCTTCTGTAAACTTTTCAAAAAGAAGAAAGGGAGATTCATTTTGGATTCATGACTGAGATGTTGAAGGAATCTAAAATGATACTTAAACACAAAAGAAAATCTCCCCTCATAGGTGATATAGCTTTGTAATATTTTGATAGGCTCCATCCACTCAAGTTTAAACTTTTCAATAGGTACACCCTTTCCCCAATTTGCTACTACACCGGGAAGTAGATATCTCTGAGCATCAAAAGTGAAGGGCACCTTTTTGAACTAGAATTCTCCCTCATCCAGAATTCCTGTTGCTTCTGCTAGTAACTCCCTGGTCAGTTTGAACTTCAAAGTATCAAAAGACACTAAATCCTTGTCTAAACATTGAGTGAATTTGTAAGAAACCTCTAAGTGATAACCTTCAATCTTTTCAAAGAACACTAACCACCCTGCTTCTGCAAACAATTGTGCACAAACTAGAAAGTTTTGAACCCAAATTAAGTCTGAGGGTTTTGCCCTATTAGTCTTACCACTCTTTTTTATTTTGAACTATTGTCAAATAGCTTCTTTCAATAAAACACACTCTGGTTGTCTTCAAATTTTGATAAACTGACAGACAATACTGTATAGGGGAACCCTAAAGACCCTGAATTGAACTCATCTTGTTTAAGCTGGTAAATACTTTAATTCCATGGCTAAGAATCCATCATTTACTATCATTTAGGCTTAAAAACTAATAATTTGCCATCAATTCTATCATTAATCCTCTGTTTAGAAAAAACCCCAAATCTATGAACCTTGGTAATCAGTTTGCCTCCTACCTATTAAAACGACTAATCCAGCTGTTGGAATCTTGTTCTCTTGACTGTTAGGTGTTGAATTGCATTCCTTAATCTTCTCTGATCGCTTCGATAGCTCCAGACGACCACTCCTGAAAGCCCTAATTTTTTCTCTGTTTCAAAATTCTAATTTCCAAGTGCTAATTTTTCGCCATGACCTTCACTTGCTCTATGTGCACTTCAGGGAATATGTGATTCAAAATGCCTTTGTTTCATTATGTTATGCTATCATTATTTCCTCATCGCTGCAAGAAAACACCATGACTCACCCTCATGATGATATTCACACATGTCATAGTGATTAATCTAAAAGAAACACATATCAAATCCATCACCCAGTATGATTGACATCTTATGTGTGAGAATTCCGAAGAAAACTGAACCAGAAATGATGATTTTTAACTTGCGCGACTTTCTTGTAGTGCATGTATGCATTTGTTTTTGGCTTGCGCTACAAGAAAGTCTAAGTTAATGATTTGCAAAAATTAAACTCATGACAAAAGTTTAAACTTGGTTTAAGAACCTTAATCAAACTTTTATGTTTTTTTTTAGACCTTTTAATCCATATAAGCCTACTATAAGCCCTCTAACTTATAAAATTAAATCAAAATTTGCAAAAATAAATCTAAGAAAAGAAATAATCATGAAAGTTAAAAGAAAAAGATTCAAACTATCCTAAGAAACAAAATTTTCTAAGAGTAATGAATAAAACCAAGTTTCAAAACATAAACAAAAGTATTAAAATATGGAAAACAAAAACATGATCTAACATCTGGCTCCTGCTGTGGGATGAAGTCCTCCCTGTGAGGATTCAAGAACCTATAGACTAGTGCCTTCTATGCTGCTACCTGCTAGTCTGTAAAATTTCCATTGGGTCATGGAGTCCTTATTCTACTATTCACACCGGTATATAAAATGAAATTCCAGTCTCCATCTCAAAAACTATAAAAATGCTTAAGGAATCGTCCATTAACTGGTTAGACATTTCCTTACCCTCCAAAGTCTATAGTACAAAAGTAATCTTTTCTAGAAACTTTGACACTATGAAAGGACCAAACCAAAGGTTATCAAACTTTCCATGCTTTCCTTTCTGCTCCTTTCTAGCATCCCATCTCAAAACCATATCTGCCACTGAAAAAGTGTTATCTTTGATCTTCCTATCAAATCTTTCTTTGATCTTTAATATGTACAGCTGAGTTTTTTCCTCCACTATTTCCCGCTTCTGCTATAACTCTATCAGCACATAAATTCTTCTTTGTATATCATTAGGTTCTTCCTGACAATCTTGAGAAAAATTCATTATTGGGATACCCAATTGAACAGGAAAAATTGCATCAGTACCATATACTAATTGGAAAGGAGAAGTTCCAATTGCTTGTTTAACTGTTATTTTGTCTGCCCATAATGCATATTTTAGCATAGAATCCCATGATCTTTTATTATGCTTCAATAACTTCCTAATACTCTAAATGATATTCTTATTAGATGAATCAGCTAACACATTCCCTTAAGGGTAATAAGGTGTTGAATGTTTCAACATGATCCCATTCTTTTTACAAAATGCCCCCATTGTCTTAGATTTAAAATATTTTGCATTATCAGTCAATCATTTCTGAGGACAACCAAATCTACTAAGAATATTTTCTTCAATAAAATCTATGATCACCTTATCTTGTGCATTTCTTATAGGAATGTATTCAATCCATTTACTAAAGAAATCTGTAGCAGTCAAAATCCACTTATGCTGCCCTGAGGAAGATGGATTTATTTCTCCTATGAAGTCCAAACCCCATTGTTGGAAAGGGGCATTAACGACAATTTGTTTTAATGGTAATGACAACAGCTTTTGTTTACCAGCAAAATTTTGACAAGGGATACATGCTCTCACCTTCTGATATAGATCTGAGAATAAGGAAGGCCAATAGTATCCGGCTCTTAGAATTTTATATGATGTTGCCTTCCAATACTTATGTCCCCCACAAGCACCTTCATGAGATTCAGAGATCACTCCTTCAATTTCTGGTTTATCTAAACATCCGAGTAGAATACCCCCTAGATCTTTCCAAAACAACTGTTGTTCTATAAAACAATATTTAGTAGTCTTCAATTTCAAAGACCTAGCAACTTTCTTGCCTAAATGTTCTGGACATTGCAAATACAAAAGAAAGTGTACAATATCTACATACCATGTGGACTCTACATAGTGTTCCATAATCTTCTCTTTCTCCAGCTTTGTTTGACTTTCTTCCTATGCTAGTTGTTCTACCATGATATGTAGACCTAAAGCTTGGCAATTTGAATTAGCTAGCAGTTTAGCCAAACCTTGTCCTTTTACTAGCTTTGTAGTTCTAATTTCCACATCAGATTCCATTATTTTTGCAATCCACTTTCCTCTTTTTCCCTCACTGTCAGGCTAATTCAGAACATCCTTGATGGAAACATTAGGTACATAAGCAATAACCTTGGAATGTAAAACATAAATTCTGAAGAACTTCAATGCTTTTACCAATGATTAAGCATGCTTCTCTAAGGTGTTGTATTTTAGCTCTGAGTCTCTGAGAGTCTTGCTGAAAAATGCAATTGGTTGTTCAATACCATCCTTATTCTTCTATAATAAAACAGGAGCCAATGTATCTTTAGATGCAATAGAAAAAGTTAAAAATTCCTTTGTAAAATCAGGGCTTACTAATACTGGAGCTTCTATAAGAGCCATCTTAATCTTTTCAAATGATTTTTTTGCTTCTGCAGTCCACTTAACCTCCTGATCTTTCTTCAACATGGTTGTAATCTGTTTGATGATTTCAGCAAAATTTGGTATGAACCAATGCAGAAAATTGATTTTATCAATAAAGGATTGTACATCCTTTTTGCTCCTTGGTAAACTTATCTTCAGTATTGCTTTCACCTTTTCTAGATCAATCCTTATGCCATCAGCTGAAACTAAATGACCCAGTAATTTACCTTCTTGTACAACAAAATGTGATTTCTTTGGATTGAGAGATAAACCATATTTTCTGCATTTTAGAAAAGTTTGTTTTAAGTGTTTTAGATGTTCATCATCTAATTGTGAAAATATTGTAATATCATCTAAGTAAATCACTACAAACTTATCTCTTTCTCCTACAAAGGCTATGTCCATAGCTCTTTGAAAAGTAGCTCCTGCATTCATTAGTCCAAAAGGCATTTTGTCGTACATGAAAGTACCCCAAGGTGTAGTAAAAGTTGTTTTTTCTCTGTCATCCGGGTGCATTGCAATTTGATTATATCTTGAAAAACCATCAACCATAGAAATTATTTGTGCACCAACTACCTTCTGCAATATTTGTTCTATCTTTGGCAAAGGGTAATTATCCTTCAATGAAGACCTATTCAAATTTTGAAAATCAACACACAGTCTAATTTCACCATTCTTCTTCCTGACAGGAACTAAATTGGCCACCCATGAAGAATATCTGAGGGGAACAATAATCTTATCATCTAATAACTTTTTCACCTCTTTTTCTATAATAAGGAACAAAGCTGGATTTATCCTCCTTAATTTCTGTCTGAAAGGTTTAACTTTTTGGTTTTAAAGGCACTTTATGCTATATAATTTCAGTATCATATGTCTTCAAATATTCATATGACCATGCAAAAACATCAACATACTCTTTTAACAACTTGATGTACCTGTTTCTCTGCTCTACTGTGAGTGCTTTCGAAATCTTCTTCATTCTAGGATGTTCAGGGGTGCCAATATTACAATCCATTACATTTTCTTCTAAAGACTGTACAACAAGTTTTAAAGGTGTATCATTCTTTGAAAATTTTAATCTCTAAAGGCACCAAACCCTTCGGAATGAAATTGCTTTTAAGTTCAATAATCTTGTGACTTGCAATCTCATTTTCTGCAACACCTTCAAACTCTTCAACCTCAACATCTTGTTCATGATCAATGATGGAATTGGAAAAATCACCTGTCAGTTCCAAGAATCTTTTTATTTCAATGTCATCTTCAAAAACTTTCCACTGCTTTACATTATCAGACACTGAAGGTCTGTACATAACCTCAATAGGATACTTAGCTGTGTTGTTTTTCGAATCCTGAAATGTGTGGCTGCTAGGGAAAGAGAATCAACAGTTTGATTATGATCCCTAGGAATATAGGTGATGTTAAAAGCCACAAAGTAATTGTATATCATATACCATACCTCATTATGGTACACTTTCAGAAAATGTTTTTTTACTTGATAGTTGTTCCTAACTTGTTGAACAACCAACTTGGAGTCGCCATATACAAAAATATGTTGAATACCTAAATATTTTGCAGCTTTCAAACCCAACAACAAAGCTTCATATTCTATAGTATTACTGGTGGTAACAAATTCCAATTTATACATTAACCTTACTGTTTCACCACCAGGAGATATTAGAAGAACCCCTGCTCCAGCACCTTCTTTGCATGATGATCCATCAAAATACATTTGCCAAAGTTCATCTTCTTGTTCCCTAGTGCGTTTGACTGGATTTTCTTTTTCAACCTGTAATAAACCAGTAGTATTATCATCATCACTAAAATGCAACATACAAGTACCCAAATCCTTGTCAACAACATACAAAGGATGATTTGTAGGGTTCTTATCATCAGTCACAATATAGGAAAATTGTAACTCTCTATATAACCTTCTGTTTTCTCCTCCAAATACAAGAATGGTGGCATATGTTAAGTCCATTTGTAGGGTCCCACCAACCTTATTTTCCCAAGATATAGAGAGGAGCAGTCCAAAATTGGGTGTAATGTCTGCCAATACCACATCCATAATCACACTCTTCATTGGTAGTTGAGCTAAACAGACAACCATATCTTTTATCACTCCTAAACATTTTACAGCTCGTGAATCAAAAGCATACAAATCATGATAAGGTTTTGTTATGCTCAAACCTAAAGCTTCCATGACAACTTTTGGCATTAGGTTATGAGATGCTCCTGAATCCAAAAGGCAATTATGTATCATCTGCTCATGAATAGTTAGTGTGATTTAAAAAGGAGGTGAAGCACTTGCATCATTTTCAGTTTTTTCTGCCAGAGCTAATCCAATAAATATTTTAGGACTTTCTTCTTGTAAATTCACTGTGTCAGAGGGAGGTTGACAGTTTGTTGCACCAATCATTTTCATAACTGAATTTTTGTAAGAAGGATTCTTCATTAAATCGGTGAAAGGCATAGGGATCTTGATTTTTCCTAATTCATTTTCAAGGATGAAATTCTGCATATTTTTATTTACCTCTTCAATTTCAACATTCTTCTTTTTTTATCCTGATTTTGTTTTTTCTCTAACATAGGATCAGACTACTGTTTAGGAGGCAAAACTACCTTTTTCTTAGGATTCTGAAGTACTTGTTTTGGACCTGACCTCAAATTTAAAGTTTTCTTTGGATCAGACTGATATGTATCAGTAGTTACAGTAGTCACTTCAAGATTCAAATCATTTTCTATTTCAAACACATCTGCATCATAGTATTCTGAGTTTAAAAAATCTTCTTCTCTCACAAAACCCTCAGTCAACTGTTCTCCAAAATAATTCATATCCTGATCTGTATCCTCAAAAAAGACTTCCTCTTCAATTTCTTCTTCATCAACTACATTATTCTGGAGTGGTGGTGGCACTTTTTGATCCTCAGGTTCTCTCCTTTATTGTTGTATATCATTGTTTCTTCTCTCTCTGGGAATGAAACGAGTTACAAATTGTCTTCTGAATTAGTTTGGATTATTAGGGTTTCTATCACCCTCTTGAACAGGTTTTTTTGAATTCTTCTCTAATTCCAACTTGTTTAATTTTGCTGTCAGGATCTTAACTAGCTTGGCCATCTCATCAATTTTACCTTCTGCAAAGTGGGATTTTGAAACCCCTAGAGTTGCCTCTTTCTTACCCTTCCTGTCATATATCTGTTGAGCTGTATTTCCCTTCAATCTATTAGAAGCTAATATATTAGACTCCACCTCTAATGCTGCCTCCTGCATGTTCAGTAAAGTAATAGGTATTCTTTCTCTCAAGAGTAGGGAGAACTCATGATCAAAAGCATTAGCATACGTGAGTTTTGCAGAAGTTTCTGAAGGTTTTATTTCTGCAGGGATTCTGCCATACATTTTATTGAACCTCTTCAAAAAATCAGCTATGGTTTCATCCTTATTTCTCCTAAGGACTCCAAACTAAATAATGTAATATGTTTGATCCTTGGTATCACCCCATTGTCTCATGAAAAGGTCCTGAAGCTCTTCTATGATAGTGATAGAATTTGCAGGAAATTCTCTGAACCATTTTCTGACCTCTCCATCAAGACTCTGTACATCCTTGGCCTCAATATTCTAATTATCAGTATAGCTGAGAAAGGCATCCCAATGCTCCTCAGCTGTGGTCTCACCTTTTCCATTAAACCTAGGCAGGTATTTTTGGTAATCACATCCAGGAAGTGCATTCAAAGGTTGAGGCAAAAATTAAGGTGCATACCTAGCTGCCACCATTCGGTCCATCATGTCTAATGGCTGATTTTGGGCTACCGTCTTTAAGCTAACTGGTTTAGGTGATGGAAATATTGACTAGAACTTGACTGAAATGGATTTTTACCAACTTTGAGATGAAATAAAGGGATTTTTATAGGATATATTGTCTTTTCTTTCTTGAAATATTAAGGATCAGTGAAAACTTGAAAATTACTGATAGGGATTATAGGCTTCAACAAGGATGAATCTTGTTCTTCTCCCTTCAAAACAGAAAAAGGTGATGAAATATCTGATTGATCATAGTTACATAGGGCTGGTGATGACTGAGACCTTTTAATATTCCTAGATGTTTTCAATATTTTCTCTGGGTTTGAAACACCCAGCTGTAAAGGTGAACTAGGTCTACTCCTTGTTCCAACTCCCATAGTAGCCATAGTCAA
The DNA here is from genome assembly GCA_001517045.1 of Pseudotsuga menziesii. Classification (NCBI taxonomy): domain Eukaryota; kingdom Viridiplantae; phylum Streptophyta; class Pinopsida; order Pinales; family Pinaceae; genus Pseudotsuga; species Pseudotsuga menziesii. The sequence continues at coordinate 227,594 of LPNX010186727.1, forward strand.
ATACTGGTGATAGGTAGTCTTTAAAATTTGTTGGTTTAAGTTCACCTCTCAAAACCAGTGAAATGATCATAACATAATGCTAGCTTGAATGATAAAATCTAACATGGTATCAGAGCTAACCTGAGAAGAAGACATTGTGCAGCTGCGGGAACTAGGGATTCCACTTTGTGGTTCTCTCTCCAAATTTTTTCAGCAAAAGAAGGTTGGAATAAATCTCCTCCCTAGGGCACATATTTCTGTCGAAGCAAAATCCAATTCTGAGGTTTTTTAGTTTTGGACCCGACACTCCTGCTGATAATTAGGGCTTTCCACATAAGAGGAATTTTTCAGTGAACCCGGCCCTAGATCGATCTCCTCCTCAAAATCAAACTTTAGAGATCAATATCAAATCATTTGGTTGGACATAACTCCAGAAAATAAAAACCCTAATCTGCTCCTGAACCAACACTACAGAAATTCAACTCCAAATCCAAATCCAACATCTTGACCTGGTAAGATCTAAATCTTTTGTATTTCCATTTGAGGTTCTCAGTTAAGATGTCTCATCATACCAAGCTTCATAAAAATCTTGAGGGAGCTGATAACTTCCGAGCCTGGAAGTATAGGATCTCCCTCGTCCTGGAAGAAAATGACTAGGACTCCTATATCAATGAGGAGGTTCTAGTTCTAGAGGGAGATGAGGCTAAGGACTTACAAAAGAAGAAGTTGATTATGGAAAAGAGGATCATTTCTGATTCAATCAAGGATCACCTCATACCACAAGTGTCCTCCCTAAAGACACCTAATGCTATGTTTGATTCCCTAACCAAATTATTTGAAGGGAAGAACAAAAACCGAAAGATGACTCTGAGAAACCAACTGAAGAATGTAAAGATCTAGAATGCTGAGACCATCCAGTCTTAATTTACAAGGGTATCTCATATCAAGGAACAACTGGAAGTAGTAGATGAAGAAGTGGAGAATGCAAAGGTTATGATGACCACCTTGAATGGTCTCCCTAGATCATGGGACTCCTTTATTCAAGGGATATGTGCCAGAAAGAAGTTAGTCAAGTTTTGCAGACTATGGGAAGAATTCTCTCAAGAAGAAGCTCGGATAGAAGCTCAAGAATAAAATATGGGAAGTGAAGATCAAGCACTCACAGTTCATTCCAAGAAAAGAAAAAGAAGTTCTCACCACTCCAGAGGTAAGCATTTCTATAAAACTAACTCTAGAAAATATTTGTCTAGAAGTAGATGTTATACATGTGATGAAGTAGGACACTTTGAAAAATATTGTCCTAAAATACAAAATAAGAAAAAGGGAAACAAGAGAAGACATCATGCTCATGCTGCAGAGGATGATGAACCATCCAAGAAGAGAACCAGAGATGAAAGTGAAGATTCTTCAAGTGATGAAGAATATGTCTTGATTTCTGCTCTCACAGGAAACATCACACATGGAAGCAATGATTGGCTTATAGATAGTGGGGCTTCCAAACATATGACAGGTGTTAGTGCCATAAAATATTCTCACACTACAGAAGAACAAGCCAACACAATCTCAATAAATCAATTAAGTAAAATAGGTATTCTAGGGTTTTGGTTGTAGAGTTTGAAGACAACAGGGGAAAAAGTCATACAACCAAAGCAAACACTAAATCATGAGCATTTGAATGACTAAGATGCATAACATATAAACCATAATCCAAACAGAATAAACACAGTACTGAGTTTCACCCATAGTTAGCAAGCATTTCAAGCATAAAAACCTTAAACGGGAAATGAATATACCAAATGAGTAATTAACACAAATTAGAAATGAAACCAGTCAATAATCTAAAGGGCATATAGTTGCATATATTTCATAAAAAACACATAAGATTCTTTACACTTAGCTCCTAAACCAGCCTGATAGCCTCCCCTTGCAACAAAAATCGAACCATTGGTCCTTTCTTTCACTTACATTTATCTTGTTCCTTCAAAAATAGTTTCATAATTGAACCCTGACTACTTTTTAGTCATCTATCGAATTGTTCAATATAAACTATTATTACACAAAAATAAAATAACTTTTCAAACTAACTAATAACTACTCTTCTTAAAGAACTTTACAAGTCTTTTGTTGCTTCAACTAATAGAGCAATTCCCTCCAAAGCCTGAGCTTTCCTTCTAGATTTCAAGTGGTCTACTTCCAAGTCTGCAACTCTCTTTGTTAAGTCCTCATTCTGTTGTGTCAGTTCCTAGATAGTTTGCCTTAGCTCTGTAAACTGATTCTCTATTTGTATTTTTCTTTTAAGAGCTTCTTTAGAAATTGCAATCAATTCCTGGTAGTGACTGTTCACTTCTTCTAAGTCTTCTCTAAGTCGCCTATTTGCAGTAACTAATCCATCATTAGTTTCATGCATATATTCAATTTGATGCTTGTATTTCTTAATGCTCCTTTGTAGATTTTCCTTTTCAGAATCAATACATTTACTTTCTGATATCGGTTGCATCCCTTCTGGTGCCCATGGGATTTTAAGCTTCTTGTATATTTCTTCTTCCTCCTTCATAAGCTCTATGAAGCTCACAGGAATCTTTGGATGTTCCTCAGCTTCAACATTGCACTGAACTTCTTCAATTACCTCTTTTTTCTCCATACAAGAACTCTTTATATCATTTTACTGTTGTTCTTGAATCATCTTATTTCGAACCTCCATGAAAATGTTTGAGATTTTAGCATCAGTGAATACTGGTTTTTATTTTGAAACTATTGGTTTTTTACCCTTCATAACTTATTTGTTTTCATCTTCACTATTTCCCAATTTCTCCTGAGATGACGAATCTTCTATTACTGTAACATTTTTCTCAGCCAGTTTGGGATTTAATAGCTTCTTCATGTTTAACCTAAGCTTGTTCTATGGCCTTGTCTTGGGTCTCCAAACTGCTCCAACTTCTCCTAATAGTTTCAATACTTTTCCTTGATGAGTTATTGAAGCAAATTCAACAACCTTCATTCTTTTCTTTCATTACAATGTCTCCTCTTCAAAATGTGTGTGTATTTATTTCTTAAAACAAACCCTAGCTTCATTAGTTGTAGGAGCCCTAGCCTCATCAGATAAGTATTTTTCATCCTCTTCAGAAAGTACTGTAATAGGGCTTTTCTTCTACTCCTTAAAATCTTCCTTTACACCTTGATTTTATTCTGCAGGTAAAACATCTTCCACTGGCTCAACTTCCTTCATCTCTGACTTTGAAACTCTTCCTGCCACAACGTTAATTCACTATCCAAGTTCAATGTTTTCATTTTCCTGATTCAAAGATTTTCCTGGTTCATCATCTTCTTCATCTTTGACTATGACCTTCTTTTTAAGTTTCTTGATCAAAATCTAACCCTTATCTAGCTGTCTCTTCTGAGACTTCTCTTCCTTGTCAGTTTTGAAACCTGACCAAAATAAAAAGTGTTCCCATGTCTTCTCTCTTTTCTGCAATACAGTACTTATGATCAGTTTTATGAGCCCATGGTGAAAAACTAATTGTTTTGTATGATCCTGATGTTCTTTTAACCTACTTGACATATTCTGTAAACTTTTCAAAAAAATAAAGGGAGATTCATTTTGGATTCATGACTGAGATGTTGAAGGAATCTAAAATGATACTTAAACACAAAATCAAATCTCCCCTCGCAGGTGATATAGCTTTGTAATATTTTGATAGGCTATATCCACTCAGGTTTAAACTTTTGAATAGGTACACCCTTTCCCCAATCTGCTACTACACCTGTATGTAGATATCTCTGAGCATCAAAAGTGAAGTGCACCTTTTTGAACTAGAATTATCCCTCATCCAGAATTCCTGTTGCTTCTGCTAGTAACTCGTTGTTCAGTTTGAACTTCAAAGTATCAAAACACACTACATCCTTGTCTAAACATTGAGCAAATTTGTAAGAAACCTCTGAGTGATAACCTTCAATATTTTCAAAGAACACTAACCACCCTGCTTCTGCAAACAATTGTGCACAATTTGGAAAGTTTTGAACCCAACTTAAGTCTGAGGGTTCTGCCCTATTAGTCTTACCACTCTTTTTCATTTTGAACTATTGTCAAATAGCTTCTGTTAATAAAACACACTCTGACTGTCTTCAAATTTTGATAAACTGATAGACAATATTGTATAGGGGAATCCTAAAAACCCTAAATTGAACTCATCTCGTTTAAGGTGGTAAATACTTTAATTTCATGACTAAGAATCCATCATTTAGTATCAATTAGGCTTAAAAACTAATAATCTGCCATCAATTCGGTCATTAATCCTTTGTTTAGAAAAAACCTGAAATTTATGAACCTTGGTAATCAGTTTGCAGCCTACCTATTAAAACAACTAATCCAACTACTGGAATCTTGTTCTCTTGACTGTCAGGTGTCGAATTGCATTCCCTAGTCTTCTCTGACCGCTTTGATAGCTCTAGACGAGCGCTCCTAAAAGCCCTAATTTTCGCTCTGTTTCAAAATTCCAATTTCCAAGTGCTGATTTTTCGCCATGACCTTCACCTGCTCTACGTACGCTTCAGGGAATATGTGATTCAAAATGCCTTTGTCTCATTATGGTATGCTATCATTATTGCATCATCTCTGCAAGAAACCACCACAATTCACCCTCATGATGATATTCACACATGTCACAATGATTAATATAAAATAAAAACGTATCAAATCCATCACCCAGTATGATTGAAATCTTATGTGTGATAATTCCAAAGAAAACTGAACCAGAAATGATGATTTTTAACTTGCGCGACTTTCTTGTAGTGCATGTATGCATTTGTTTTTGGCTTGCGCTACAAGAAAGTCTAAGTTAATGATTTGCAAAAATTAAACTCATTATGAAAGTTTAAACTTGGTTTAAGAACCTTAATCAAACTTTTATGTTTTTTTTTAGACCTTTTAATCCATATAAGCCTACTATAAGCCCTCTAACTTATAAAATTAAATCAAAATTTTCAAAAAATAAAGCTAAGAAAAGAAATAATCATGAAAGTTAAAAGAAAAATATTCAAACTATCCTAAGAAACAAAATTTTCTAAGAGTAATGACTAAAACCAAGTTTCAAAACATAAACAAAAGTATTAAAAGATGGAAAACAAAAACATGATCTAACAATAGGATTCAAAGAGTCCTTTGTAAAATTTTCAGAACATGAATCACCTCACAAGGTGAAACTTGGAGATGACTACCAGTATCCAATAAAAGGTATTGTGGAATCCTCCTATAAGCTAGACTCTGGAAATTCTATGAATATGCAAGATGTATTGTTTGTACCAGGACTCAAGCAAAACCTTCTCTCCATATTTGCATTAGATGCAAAAGGCATGAGGGTTGCATTTATAGATGGCCAAGTTATCATGTGGCCAAAGGGAAATACTATTAATGATGCAGTAGTGATTGGGGAACAAGAAGGAGGTCTATACAAATTGAAGGCCATCCAGAACAAGCCTTGGTCCATGACACAGTAGAGCCAAATGAACTTTGGCATAGAAGGATTGCACATGTGCATTACAGAGCACTACCACTTGCAAGCAAAGTTGTTGAAGGTCTTCCAGAAATTCAAGCAAAACATGATGGGGTCTGCAAAGGATGTGCAAAAGGAAATAATACCAAGAAGGAATTTCCAAGTAGCGAGAGCAAAGAAAAAGGAATCTTGGAAATCATCCACTCCGATGTATGCGGTTCAATGTCATCAAGCTCACTAAGCGGGTATGTATACTATGTTTTTTTTATTGAGGAATTTTCTAGGAAGACATGGATTTACTTCATGAAGAAAAAATATGAAGTATTCAACAAGTTCAATCAATTCAAAGCCTTGATCGAGAATCACACAGAAAATAAGATCAAGACCTTTCAATCAAATAATGGCGGAGAATTCACATCAAATGAATTCAAAGAGTTATGCAAAGACTCAGGGATTAAGAGGGAGTTGTCCACTCCTTATAATCCACAACAAAATGGGATTGTAGAAAGGATGAACAGAACTATCATGGAAGTTGCAAGAGCTATGCTTCATGATCAAGATCTTCCTATGTATCTATGGGCAGAAGCTACCAGAACAACGATGTATGTACATAACCATACTCCACACAGAGTACTTCAGAACAAGACACCTGAAGAAGTATTTTTCGGCAAGAAGCCAGAAGTCAACCATCTCAGAATATTCGTCTGTCTAATGTACATACACATTCCAAAAGAGAAGATAACTAAATTAGATCCTTCAAGAAAGAAGGGTATATTTGTGGGATACTCTAAAAGTTCGAAGGCTTACAGAATATACTTCCCAGGATTCAAGAAGATTGACGTCAGAAGGGATGTGACATTTGATGAAGACTTAGCTTACAACAAATCCAGAAAGAGACCTGCTAAATAACCTGAAGAAGTAGAAGCACCCATAATTCATGATACAACCATGAATGAAGAAGCTCAAGAAGAAGATCAAGAATTTGAAGAACCTCAAGAACCTGTAGATCCACCTTAGGAGAAGAATCCTCATAAGAGGAAACCTGCTTGGGTATGAGAAGCTATCCAAGATGCGGAAATATATGAGGCTCTAGAAGAGAATCACAGAGAAAGAAAGAGGACCATATCCTGCTCCGGGTATGTAGCATTACTATGTGATTTCATTGATAAATAACCTTCCAATTATTAAGAAGCTGCAGAACGAAAAGAATGGAAGGATTCTATGATCAAAGAATATCAATCGATCATGAAGAATGATGTTTGGGATGTTGTCCCAAGACCAGAAGGGAAGTCGGTTGTAACTTCCAAATGGATCTACAAGATCAAGCATGCTGCAGATGGTAGCATAAAGAAATATAAAGAAAGATTTGTTGTTCGTGGTTTCTCCCAGAAAGAAGGAATAGATTATGAAGAAAATTTTGCACCTATAGCCAGATACACTTCCATCATATCAGTACTTGCTCTGGCTATAGTGATGAAATGGATGATACACCAAATGGATGTCAAGACTGCTTTCCTAAATGGTGTAGTAGAAGAGGAAGTGTATGTGGAACAACCACTTGGTTTTGAGACACATGATAGTGAGTATCATGTATGTAGATTGAAGAAATCCCTGTATGGTTTGAAATAGGAACCCAGGACATGGTACGGAAGAATTGACAACTTTCTATCCAGTTTGGGCTTTACCAAGAGTAAAGAAGATTCCAACCTTTACTACAAGGTTGAAGATGGCAACCCATTGATGCTACTACTGTATGTAGAATATCTATTTGTAATAGGTATGGATGGGTTGATTACTGATATGAAGAGAAAGCTTGTTGTCGAGTTCGAAATGAAGGACTTGGGTATGATGCATTATTTTTTAGGCATGGAGGTGTGGCAGAATGCGGATGGAATTTCCCTGGGACAAGGGAAATATACGGTAGAGATCCTGAAGAGATTCGGGATGATGGACTGTAATTCCATGACCACACCTATGGCATCGAACCTGAAGCTATTGAGCGATGCTTCATCAGAAGCGGTTGATGCCATGATGTATCGTTAGATAATTGTGTCCTTAATGTACCTAATGAACACAAGACCAGATATTTGCTTTGCTATGAACACCTTGAGCTAGTTTTTGACAGATCCGAGACATGTTCACTTGATTGCTGCAAAGAATATTCTGAGGTACCTGAAGGGTACAGTTGATTATGGGATCAAGTATGATGCGAATCAGAAGATTAAACTGGAGGGTTATGTTGATTCAGACTGGGAAGGTAGTGCCATCAATAGGAAGAGCACTTTTGGGTGTTTCTTCAGTATGGGATCAGGTGTGATCTCTTGGTTTAGCATGAAGCAATCCTATGTGTCACTGAGTAGAGTTGAAGCAGAGTATGTCGAAGCTTGTTCAGCTAGTTGTGAGGCAGTATGGCTGAGGAAGCTACTGTCTAATTTATTTGATCTCCACCTAGATGCTACTTGTATATATTGCGACAACCAAAGTTGTGTGAATTTGTCAGAGAACCTGGTGTTCCATGACAAGTCGAAGCATATCGAGATCAAGTATCACTATATCAGGGATATGGTGCAGAGAGGAGCAGTGAAGCTCTAGTATGTTGTGACAGATGAATAGATAGCTGATGTGTTGACAAAGCCATTGGCCAGAGTGAAGTTTGAGTACTTCAGGGAGAAGCTTGGTGTTCTCCAGATTGAGATTTCCCCCAAGGGGAAGTGATGAGTCCATGAGCCACTCTGACATGGTGAGAGGATTGGTTCCTTCCATGGTCAGATGTAATGGCTGAGTCATTTTATCATGGTGAGAGGATTGGTTCCTTCCATGTCAGATATGAGTGCTGGCCATTCTGATGTGACTGTAGGATTGGTTCCTACATGATCAAATATATGGGCTATTGCCATTCTTTGAATGGAGGTACCTGGTCAATTACCATGAAAACTTAGTCTAGGACTAAGGGCCATTCTGATATGACTATGAGATGTGTTCTCACATGATCAAATATGAGTGCATGGCCATTCTGATGTGATTGAGGGATGTGTTCCCACTTGATCAGATATAAGGGTTGTTTCCATTCTGTCATGGTGAGAGGATTGCTTCCTTCCATGTCAGATGTGAGTGCCGGCCATGTTGACTTAGGGTTAGATGTAATGGCTACCACCATTCTATCATGGTGAGAGGATTGTTTCCTTCCATGTCAGATGTGAGTGCCGACCATTCTAACTTAGGGTCAGATGTAAGGTTTACTGCCTTTCTGACGAGTCAAGGTCAGATGTGAGTGTCAGCCATTTTGACTTAGGGTCAAATGTAAGGGCTACTGCATTTTTGACAAGTCAAGGTCAGATGTGAGTGCCGGCCATTCTGACTTAGGGTCAGATATAAGGGCTACTACCATTCTCTGAATGGAGGCACCTGGTCAGTTACCAGGAACCCTCAGTCAAGGATTGAGTGCATTTTTAATGATTCAAGGTCTGATGTAAGTGTTGTGCCTTTCTAACGAGTCAAGGTCAGATGTGAGTGCTGGCCATTCTAACTTAGGGTTAGATATAAGAGCTATCAAAGACCTACAAGGAGGTAGGCCTACAACCAGCATGAAAGAGGGCTGGCTTAGTAGAACTTGTTGTGATGAGAAGAATCATGAGATAGCACATATGATGATGACCCAGTGATGATCTAGATCGAGATATGATTCATATCTAGTTATGATGTCTCTGAGATGATCTAGATCGAGTGATGATCTAGATCTAGCAGTGATGATCCAGATCGAGTGATGATCTAGATCCAGTGATGATAACCCTGTGATGATCCAGATCGAGTGATGATCCATATTTAGTGATGACAACCCCATGATGATCCATATTGAGTGATGATCCATATCCAATGATGATGATCCATATCGAGTGATGGTCCAGATCCAGTGATGATGATCTAGATAGAGTAATGATCCTAATCCAAGATGAAGATGACTTGAAGATGAAAATAACTTTAAAATGAAGATGACTTCAAGATGCAGATGATGATATGATCCATAGAAGAAGACTAGTGCTGAAAATTGTGTCGAGAGAATACCTTCCTAGTTAAGAGCGAGTGTTGATGTATATGTAACTTCGGAATGTATTTACTTGTATATTTCATGTATTGTACCCCAATTTTTATTCTGGGAAGTATCTGTAATGTAATTGAGTCATGTCATGCCCTGATGTTCCTATCGAGAGATTCTATAATGTAAACAAGTCATGTCAAGTCATTGTGGGTAACCCTCCTATTAATCAACGGTTAAAGTCCCCACAGTTTCGAGGCATAGGGTTATTAGACTCTCCTAGAGAAGTTGGCCCTAGTAGGGTTTAGTCAAGTCGAGAATTAGTATAAATAGAGAGCTAGCCTCTCTATTTAGAACACACTCACTCACACTCAGTTATAGCACATAGCTGAGGAAGAAGAAGACACTGGGGCAAGGAAGAAAGAGGTAACTGCTGTCGGGAGATTATCTGACTATTTTGGGGTTTTACTTTTGCTACTGATTCTATCTCTAAGGAAGTTGTGGGGTTTTCTCCATTTATGGTTTCCATGAGGAAAAACACTGTGTCCATTGTCTCTTGTGTTTGATTGTTGTGCTTTTTATTCTCTCAGTTAAAGATCATAACATAATGCTATCTTGAATGATAAAATCTAACAGCCATCACCCTCACCATCTCTAGTTTGATTTGTAGAATGTATTTTCCAAGAATTAGTGGTTTTGCATAACAAACTATCATGCACTAGCATGTATCCTAAACCATTAAGAATGTTAATCAAGGAATATCAAAAGATGCTTTCTTTTGTCAAAAGATGCTTTTTTTTAATGGCTAGAATTGCTCACATCCTATTGAAAATATTATTTTTTTATTGTAAAGTAGTTAAATGAGTCTAATCACCGAAAATATTTGAGCATGAAAAAAGGAAAAGGGTACAATTTTTGATAAAAAAAAATAAGTTAACTGGTTGTTTTCTTAAAGCAAGCATAGTCACCCAACCAAAATTTCCAACCCACAATGACTTTAACATAGGTTAAGCGTATGGAGATTTGAAATTGCATTAAATTAGCACCATTAGTAATAGTCTTGGAAGTGTAAGACATGCCAAGAATGGGTGGCATAGTTATGATATGAGCCACCTTTAGATCTACGTGGTGAAATGAAATCAATTGAGCATCCATGATCGATTGAGCATGGTGAGTAGTTTCAAAAAATTTCATTTCTCATGAATTTTAATGAGTGATTTTTATAACAGTGTGTTTTGTTTTGGACTACCTGGTACCCTGCAACATAACCTGACAAACATATAACATAATTCTGATTATGTAAAAATGTCTTGTGGGATACCTTCAAAATTTTAAATTGGCATAAGAAGCAGCATTACCTTATGAGACTCCTTTGGCATGAAGTCTACCAACCTTGACTCATCCACATAAAATCATATTATTCTGACTCAAGTACACCTGCATTGTACTTCATCTAGTCCCATCCTTATCTCAAGTGATAGTAAATTGCACTTGTCTGTCACTTCTGTTGATGGTAAAAAATGGAAAGAATCGGGACAGTAGCATATAGAATAATATTGTAATGAATGTGCTCTAAAACATTCCATAGAATGCACTTGGTTAATATGGCATTATGATATGGATTTTCTTTATTAGTTGTTCATATAGCTTTGATGTCAATGTTATAGTATGTTAATGTGATAGCTGTTAAGATCAATATGTGTACATTTATCCAGCAATGAAGCTATTATCTATTTTGGGAAAGTTTTTAAGTCATTTCTATAGTCTACCGTAGTCTCAAAGGTTTTTTTTTTCATTACTGTTGAATTCGTCTTTCACATGGGTTTTGACATTGTTGTTTAATTTGTCTTTCACTTGGTTTTTGACATTGTTGTTTAATTTTTTTTTCACTTGATTTTTGACATTGTATTTTGGACATCATCTTCATGAATTTATAAAGATTCCCACATTCTACAACTAATTTTTTTATTTTGGTTCAAAAAGTGCTTGCTGTATGCATTTTTATACATAAAGTATTTTTTATACAAAAAAACTATATTTTGTATTAATTTTGATTATTTTGTTGATTTTGCATAATAACTCATCAATGGATCATTCGAACCAATCATCGCAAAAAAATATTCCTTGAAAAAGAGGTTGACTCAAGGAAGTAGAATTGAATAATATTCCAATTTCCCCCCCACATGATATTTTCCTTCAATTCACTCATGCTGGGGGTAAAAAAGCTACTATTCGTACTGTCCGTCGACAATGTCAAGCACTTACAGATCATAACTCCATACCAAAAAATAATACTATGAATTTCCATCAAACAACAAGAAATCTTGCAGCAACTGTTGAAATTAGATGTCTTGTATGTAAGTGATGTGTGACAAACAACAATGTTTTTCAACAACCCAGGAAGCCTTTGACTCCAATTACAATTGAGGGAAATAGTAATGTACAAGATATAACTCTTCACCATACTATTAACTCTGATTCACATAATGTGGTCCAAAATGTCCGTCAAATATCAACTGTTGATGATGCTGCCATTACAAATAATTTGTATCAAAGTATAGAATGTTGTTTTGCTCAACAAGGTTTCCTTTGTCTCTGGTTACTGTTGAAGGGAATGAAAGTGTAATCCTACCTAGTGGAAAACAATTTGAACATGCATCCCTTGAGAAGTTGAATACAACTAGAAGTCATGAAATAGTTGAAAGAACTACCTTTCATGAACAAATGGATAGAAATGCACCTACAAAAAATCAAAATTCTGCGGATGCACAAGCTTCGGTAGAAATGACTAAAGGAAAAATGGATAGAAATGCACCTACAGAAAATTAAAATTCTGCAGATGTACAGGCTTCAATAAAAATTCCTGAAGGAAAAATGGATAGAAATGCAACTATAGAAAATCAAAATTCTACATATGTACAAGCTTCAGTACAAATGCCTGAAGGACAAATGGATACAAATGCAACTACAGAAAATCAAAATTATGCAGATGTAGAAGCTTCAGTAGAAATGCCATAAGGACAAATGGATAGAAATGCATCTATAGAAAATCAAAATTCTATAGATGTACAAGCTTCAATACAAATGCCTGAAGGGTGTTCAACAGATCAAACTACATATGTTGTAACTAGAAGGTCAACAGGAAACCACTTAAGTACATCCTTATTGAGTCTTAAGAAGCGGTCTGGATGGTTTAACCACAGACTAAATGAGGGGAACAAAAAAATTAAGGAAATTGATAGATGGTTCTCTAGGAAGTCACTTGAAGATGTAGATGAAATGACATTATTTCTGGAATTGGGTACTTCATGAGAAAAAACTATAGTGAATATTCTAAATCTGAGGATGTTCTTGAACACCTAGATGGAGTGCTTCATAAACTTTGATCAAATATTATGCAAGAGATCCATAATGATTTTATGCCTAGGAATATGGCTTCTGTATTTATTGAATCAAGCATGAGCCATAAGGCTTTGCAATGTCTGAAGCAAATTGTTTGTCATGGTGTATTGCAAGGAGTTAGTCCAACTTTAGTTTCCAAGGAGATGAAAAAGTGGAGCAAAGAAGCCGAATATATTTATATGGATTGGGAGAGAACTGATGGTCTCACATATGGAGTTAGAGTGAAGCAAGTAAATTCATATTCTTCCTTTATGGTTGAGTCCTATGAAAAGAGGACTGGAAGTAGAGTCATTGAAGTTTTTTTCAAACTTGGTATTGATTCTCGTGTACATTATGATCGAGGTGGGAAGGTATGTGAGATATTATTTGAGTTACTATAAGATAATGGATTGATTTCTTATGTAAGCCTTGGAAAATGGAATGGAAAGGAAGAATATAAATAGATTTGAGCACATGTTGTTGATCCTACAAATGAGGATAACTTAATGAATCAGATAAAGAAATTTTCACAAGATAGGATCCTAAGTGAATTTGTTTGAGTGCCATGATCTAGTGGCCATATGCAATTTAGTATGCAATAATAATAGTTTTCCAATGGGAAATAATTTTTTTCCTTGGTGAATATGCCATAAAAAATCTATACACATGGTTACATATAAAATCAAAATTCAAGACGGGGATACTATTCGTAGCATTTCCAATTTTTAAGAAATGTCATCGAACTTGCTCATAGTACGTTTTAAATATTTATTAAAAGTTTACTGATTTTTGTTGATATCTTGCCATGACTCTCTTAATCTTACTTTGTGTTAAAACTTTAGGAATTGAATCCATCTTTGGAACAAAGCATTGAAGGATGGGAAGAAAAGTTGGATGAGTGTATTATAGGCATTCAACCATCCTTATGTAGCAGAGAATTGAATATGATAAAAAAGTATCTCATGAATAGAACAAATGTTCAAAAGGTACATGCTTTCAGAATTATTTCTTTACTATAAATGGAAATTATTATTATTTAACTAACTCGTACCTAGTGAAACATGTTCTTCCAACTTATTACAGCTGACTCCTAGCTCAATGTCCAACCTTGTATATTGTGCTCACCATGCCAGAATCAGAACTGTTTTGAAGATGTTTCATGAAATTCTAAAAAATTGCATAAGATTACGACAATGTTCATCCAACTAGAGCGATTGAGGAAACACAATTTTTTCAAATTTGGGAGGTAATGGAGAAAATTGGTGTTCCATGTAATATTGGAAACCATACCATCATAAAGGCCAAGAGTACAATGATCTTAACTATGGGAAATCAGATGGATTTGCATTAGACAAAATCCTCATTCGGCGTGAGGGTATTTTAAAGGTTTAATAATTATGTTAGCATATCCAATATTTTTAATGTGTTTCTTGACTAATAATAAGTGATGATTTTATGATAGCATAAGAGTGAAATTTGCTCTTATTTTTATGCAATTTTATTAGAAAATTAAGTAGTGTATCATGTATAATGAAATGTTGTGTTTGTAGGTTATTCAAGGCCTACTAGATGAAGAAAAGTATAAAAATTTGGTGAGGATGTGGAAGTGTTATAAAGAATTCCACATGGTGCAATTGCAAGGGTGTGGAGGGGATGATAAATATCAATATGAGGAAAAGTACACCAATTTATACTAAGTTCATAGTATTATGTTTTTCAGCATGGTGGTATTATCTCATTCACGATATAAAATTTGATCCACTGTCATTGCAGGACTGGATTCCTTGCTAGTGAGTGGATTTCATTTTTTTCTTGTTGTTTAGGAGATGAGATGGTTCCTTATATGCATATCCAAGGGGCCCATGCTCTTCAAATGACTAAGGTTTCTCATCCTTATACTTTAGGACGGTTAAGGAATGAAGTAATGGAACGTAAGCATAGGGAAATGAAAATTTTGAACACCAACCAAGGAGGAGGAAGACGAGTTGATAAGGAGTATTGAAACACATTTGAACATGACAAAATGTTTCTTGTAAATGAGATGCGAGAGCAATTTTTCAAACTGGTTATGAGATCAGAGGGTACTTTCCAAAATTTTAAAGAAAGAATATTTTTGGCTTCCAATATTAGATGTCAACTTTGTGTTGAATATGAAAAGAAAAGAATTCCACTAAATGACAAAACTGCAGCAAAGTTGGCATCCCACTTCCCTGATGTCACTTCTAAACAAGTAAAATAACTATTTTAGTCATGGGTAAGACAATCAAAGAAATCATTTATTGCACCACCAATAGTAAGTATGCCCTAATTTTAAATGGTTTCTAATTCTGCTTTCATTTTATGGTGTGAGGACTCATAATATGTTTTTAACTACTAAATAATAATATGTTCTCACAGTTCAGTAATCATTTTCTAAGATCAAGGCCAATAAGCAAATATGGTGAAGAGGATTTTTGTGAATCACATCACTTCGGAAGGCGCAAGGAAAAAAATAATGTTCAAAGAAGAAATAACAGTAAAACTACTAAGTGTTTCATCCAAGAGGAAAGTGGTAGCGCAAACTCATAAAACAAAAGAATTGAATGGGGTAGCTGGTGTTGAAATACCTATGATGGCGACTGAAAATTACTTTAAACTCGATGTTTCACATCCTCAAGAAATGAAGCAAGGAAAACCAATGAATTACAAGAAGTGTATGGATCAGTTTCTATTGATATGCCAATGATGGAGGCTATGAATCACAATGAAAAGGTGTTCCATCCTCAGTAAATGGTACAGGGTAGAGTGGTGAAAACCAAGAAATTCAAGGGGTAGTAGTTGATATCCAAAAGATGGATGCTGGGAATCCTATAAAAACTGATGTCATTGTAAGAAGTGTGAGACAATCCAAAAATTAAAAAGTTCTAGATGATCGAAATGCAACATTGTATGCAAAATGGTGAAGGAAACTTATGTTGCAATAAGCATTTCTAGTGATCTTGTCGTACTAAAAATTTATTCTATTGTGATAACATTTATGTTACCAAATTTTGGAAATGTAACAAATGATGGAAAACATAATAAATATTTAATTTTTTTTCAATAATAAAATTACAGTTGTTTTCTGTGTTTGCTTATTTTTGTAAATTTATGTCTTTTTTAGGCTAGTTCTATAGGCATTACAACTTTGGGTTATTTGCTGAAATTTGGTTGCATGAGTAGAATTGTATGACATTGTTCCAGAATTGGAATTTCAGTTTCATTAGATAAAGAAACTTACATAAATACAACAATACATAGCATCAAAATTCTCATAAAGAACTTGAAAGTTCTCAATCCATCATCCCCATAATATCCCGATAATATCCACAGTTCCAAGCAAATGGCTAGGATCTACCTATTTCACCAAATATACTCACACTCATATCCACTAATCACTATCACTCTTTTAATTTCTTACAAATTCAAATATATATGCCTGCAGTACACAAGTTAATTTTTCAATTTTGATATTGTTAACTTTCAAGCATGTTATGTAGACTTATTGTTATGTACACTTATTGAAAAGTTAAATTCAAAATTACAATTCACATTAAATGCATCAAAAACATATACATTTCCGAGAAATACACACACACACACATATATAAATACAAGTATTAAAACTTGAAATGTATTTACATACACAACATATATAAATAATGTTATTTCATAGTTCTAGGCTACTTGGGAGGCTTAAGTTGCAAGTCCTCCTTTTCTAGAGAAGATAAATTTGTACATTCTAGTCTCTTGCCTTGTCAAGAAGCTTTTGGTTCTTTAGAAGCTGTAGTAGGTGCATGTTCTAATTTTCGTTATAATTATTTCACTTTTGTTGCACATTTGTGCAAAATTTCTTTCAATTTATCTATATCTTGGATGTACTTCTTGAACAATTACACATTCTTCTTATTTTTCTCTTTGTGTTCCTTTTCCTTTTGCTGAAGATGATCATTTGCATATTTCAACTCAGATTGAACTTGGGTCAACTTTTTCTTGAGCTGCTCTGTCTCTGTCTCCAACTCTTTTTCCCTCAATTCTATATTATCTGGAGTATACAAAATTGCTACTTGCTGAAGTATGTTGTTCTTCTGTAGAGTGGAAATTTGGGATTTCATATCTTCTATATCATACTTACATCCCAAATGTTGTGATTCTCTATCCTCCAGTATTTTCAATCTGAGCTCTTTAATCTCATCTTCCCTCTCAGCTACCTTGTTTTTCAATGTTTCTTTTATGGTTGACCATGCAGAGAGATAAACTCCAACATTCATTGCTGAAATAGCATCCATCAAGGACTTCTCTCAAATTCTTAAGAAGGCACGATAGCTTTGTAACCCCTTTTTGACTTTTTCATGATCTTGTGTTGCATTAAAAGCTATGTCCAGTTCCTTCTCTCTTTTTTGTAGGTAACTCTCATACCTTATTAAATCCTGTCGATGTACTAACATATCATAAATTTCACCATAAATCAGATGCCTTCTCTATCCCTTACCAATTTTAGAATCTTTTAACTTTTCAACTCCTCTAGTCTGTAGTTCTACAGTAATCTTTTTAAGTTCAACTATTTTTCCTTTCAATTCTTCATCTTTATTAGCAATTATGTTTTTCATGTTTTCCTCTTTTTTTCTATATTCATTTATCTCAAGTTGATGTTTACTGTAGTCTTCAAGAAGGATGTTTTGAATCTGAGCCTTCATTATTTCAATTATTTTGTTTTTCTTATTGACTTCAGCCGTAAGTCTTGCTTCCTGATTGATAACAGTCTTTAGAGGGGGAACGTCCAAAACATTTGGTTGATGTTTTAGTTCATCTTTTAGTCTCTTTAAGGTTTGTTCATCTTTCTTCCGAACAACCATATATTATTCGCTGCATTTCTCATTTTCCTTTCTTAACTCATCCTGAATTTTTTCTAGTTCCTTATTCAAAGACTGAAGAACATAGTCCTTTCCTACTATTGTCCTTCTTGAACTATCCACAAACCTCACAAGGGATTCTTGTAATCTTGCAGTTTCCTATAAACAGGGAAAATTTTAATGAGGCTTCAAAAAATGGAATTTGGCAACTTGTTTTTTGGAAAAAAGCATTGAAAAATGCCTCCTACCTTAAAGAGGTCTAGCATTTGCAAATTTTTAATACAAGATTCCATAGTATTCACGTATTCTATTTCTAACCTTGCAATTAACTGTAAATAGTGAAAATTTTAACGAGGATTCAAAAAAAGGAATTTGGCAACTGTTTCTTTTTGAAACATAGCATTGAAAAATAATGCCTACCTTTAAGAGGTCCTGAATTTGCATCTGCTTAATCCTACAGAGTTCTATGCTCTGTATTGCGGTAAGATACCAATAGGAAAAAAATTTCTTTGAAATTCAGCTTTTTCTTTTAAATGCAACATTTCATCGAATAGCTTAAAAACAATTTTACCATCAAAAAAATATTTGGAGAGGAATTTTTCTCAACTCCCAACTATGGAGGTGTATATATAACAAGAGGAATTTCCGTAGGAGCATAAATATCATCATCACAATGCTTCTCTTGTTCATTAAAATCAACATCATGCACCGCATTTACATTTATTTCTCTGCCATTATGTAATACGAACATAATTGAGACAACATCAAATTCTTCAGGGTCACTTCCCATACCTTGCATACAGTACTCAAAAGGCTCTCCAGGGACTTGTACATTGTCCTTTGGATATTTTTGAGAAACTTCTTGGTTAATTTTATCCAGTTTCTACCTCTTTATGTATGTATTTTTAAATATGCTTCCTTCTACCGTACTGGGTCGATATAAGTCAATAAATTTTTGTAGTGGACCAGGGTAACTGAACTTCACTCTCTTCATTTTGCTCTCCTGCAGTGAAAAATGCATTTTTTTTCCAATAGATGAGGGACATCTATGGCCAGGTATTCAACCCAATGAATCACCAACTTCATATAATCACCTAAAATATCTTTCTTGTGGTGATTCGTAATTGTCCTAAGACATACAATTTGAATTAAGGTTTTGTACAGTCCTGGGGGAACATCTCGCATGATGAAACCATTCCAAGCAACCAAAACCATTTTTCCATGTATTTTTTTTTCCATCTCACCCTTTTCTACTTTGATGGTTTTGTTGGTGGTCAACATTAATCCCCCCTACACAGAATTTTCGTTGCACTGGACAATAAATCAGGGTCCAAACAAACCCTCCTACCAAAAAATTCAATTCCTTGGACTCATCATCATAACTAGAAATGGCATTATCTATCTCTTCATTGTTGAAATTGAACTAACCTAAAATAAAATGATGCACTCTTGCTCTAACGAGGACATTTAGCATACCTTCTGGCTAGTTGGTTCTGTCACTCCGTGCCTCAGTGCTCTCTCTGAATTTTCTGATAGTGAACCTCTCAGCAACTTCAGAACCCCCTGTTTTAGTTGATGGCATGAAACATGAGGCTGATGTTTCCATTTTACAGGATGATGGTACGCTCAAAAAGGAAGAAGGGGATGCACGCACATGATGCACATGAATGCACGCACAGGATACCAACACGCTGAATTTTCCAAACTAAAATAAAAATTACAAATGTGTTATGATGTTTCCAAACTATAACAAAAGTTACAAATGTGTTCTGACTTTTGCAAACTATAGTAAAAATTACAAATGTGTTCTAACTTTTCCAAATTATAATAAAAATTACAAATGTGTTTCAAGTCAACTATACAAAACTTGCATTTTCAATTTCAATATAGTTAACTTTCTAGCATGTTAATTATACTTATTTTTCTAGCATGTTAAGTATACTTATTGAAAATAATAAAGAAAGAGTAAATAATAGAGTAAAAATTTGGCATTCTAACTATTCTGGAAAAAATAGAGTAATAGAGTGAGTAATATAATAATAGAGTACTATTCTTCTCTACATGTTTTGATGTAATCTCAAACCAAACCCTCCTATTAAATGTTTATAGTAAATGGTTTTCGAAATTGGATGGATAGATATATTGAGAAGACTATCCTTGTGTTAATTTTATATAACCTAACCTTGTATGCTCACAGTCAACCTATGAAAGGTGCAATTTTAACATTTTTTTACTTTTATGGACACTTGGTGTAAAATACAAGCCATAAGAATAAAAATGAAATCTAGGAATGCATAGCAGTGAAATTGAACACTAGTGAATAAAATTCCAAGTATCATGGACAAATTCAAAAAAATGACTGAAATTCTAAGTTTCGTAATAAACAGTGTGTAAATATTCAAAACTGGGCTTAGGAAAATGCACGCAAGAGTACGTACAATTGTAATAAGTTGAAACTAACACAATGGGATTGAAGATACATATAATTTTGACAAAAGCCTCTTTCAATGTTTTAAAATTGTATTTCATTTGTCCAGAGTTAAATTGACAAAATGACAACTTTTATGTTTTCAACCCAGTTTTACCCAGATCAGAGAAATGCTCGCCCAACCCCAAGTGTTGGGTAATTTTGAGTGAGTTTAGTTGGAAATGGTATGTTTTACTATTTTCCACAATATAATACATTTATTTTTTTCAATTTGGGTTCAGAAAGTGCATGTTGTGAAAAAACACTACATGGTTGTCTTGTATTTATGAAATATCCACTTACATTAATAAAAATGCAAGTCAAACCCTCCTATTAAATGTTTATAGTAAACGGTTTGGGAAATTAGATGGCTAGATATATTGAGAATACTATCCTTGTGTTAATTTTATATAACCTAACCTCGTATGCTCATAGTCGACCTATGAAAGTTGCAATTTTAACATTTTTTTACTGTGGTGTAAAATGCAAGCCATAAGCATAAAAATGAAAAATAGGAATGCATAGAAGTTAAATTGAACATCAATGACTAAAATTGAAAGTATCTTGGACAAATTCAAAATTAATGACTGAAATTATAAGTTGTTATGTAAAAAACAGTGTGTTAATATTCAAAAATAGGCTTAGGAAAATGCACACCACATTGCGTACAATTGTCATCAGTTAAAACTAACACCATGGGGTTGAAGATAGATATATTGTTGACAAAAACCTCTTTCAGGTTTTTTAAATTATGTTTCATTTGTCCAGAGTTAAATTGACAAAATGACAACTTTTGTGTTTTCAACCCAATTTTACCCAGATCAGAGAAATGCCATCCCAACCTTAAGTATTGGGTACTTTTGAGTGATTTTAGTTGGAAATGGTATGTTTTACTATTTTCCACATTATTATACATTTATTTTTTCAATTTGTGTTAAGAAAGTGCATGTTGTGCATAAACACTACATGGTTGCCCTGTATTTATGAAATATCCACCTAGATTAATAAAAATGCAAGCGAAACCCTCCTATTAAATGTTTATAGTAAATGGTTTTGGAAATTGGATGGCTAGATATATTGAGAAGACTATCCTTGTGTTAATTTTATATAACCTAACCTCATATGCTCATAGTCGATCTATGAAAGGTGCAATTTTAACCTTTTTTTACAGTTATGGACACTTGGTGTAAAATGCAAGCTAGGAATGCATAATCATTTCTAACAAAAACCTCTTTCAGTAGCCTACTCTGCAACTAGATGGCTTATTATGTAAACTTTGGTCAGTGATCCTTGTTGACATATTTAGGCTTGGAAACCAAAATGGTAAATAGGCTAAATGTTATATATCAGTTACTGAGAAAGGTAATCTTTAATGAGCCAGTAAAGGAGAGGATGATATAGAATGTATGTTATTTCTACTCTGAAATGAAAAGTATGATTTTTTTCGAGGGAAAAAAAAACATATTTCACCATACTTGTTACACCACATATCTGTCATATAGAATTCACCAAATATTTTGTTGATTATGGAAGAATAGGATAAATAGGTATTATGATATTTTGAAGACAGAACATATGTATCTTTTCAAGATCCCATAGATAACACAACATCAACATGTCATGTGATGCAACCCTACAGGATCAACAGATAATACTAGAAGGCTACAAAATCAGAGTGCACAGTCAGGACTGAATCACTAACAATCTCTATAAGCATGCAAAGAAGACTATTTGGATTTCCCCATATTCATATTTATATTTACTTATAAAAACTCCAATTACAAAGTTCAAACATTTCACCATAGATATTACACCATAGATCTCTCATACAAAATTCACCATATTTATGATAGGTATAATGTTTACATCTCCAAATGGGTGCACCAGTCCTCATCCAAAATCCATAACAATTATGGAAATGATCCCATTGGTGTGAATACCATGAAAATTGCACCTGCACACAAGGATGTAGGCTATTATACAAATACCAAAATTTAAATGTTGGTCCCAAGGCTCCGTTTTGCAACAAGTTGAGTATTATTGCTTGATCCTGAAGATAGTTGATATCTATCAGGAAAGGTTGACCATGTATAGAAAACAACCTCCTTAAGATTCACATAACCTTCTATTGTGAAATCTAGTGAATTTTTTTTCTTCACAATCATAGGAGGTACGGCATGCATTGCAATAAGCTCAAAAGTAACCATGAAACTTTCATCTGAACAAGGAATTTCCACAAAAAATTCACTACGTATCATGCTATGAGACCTTATGTGGTTGAAAAATTTGTAGGAAATAAGATGGATATTGTGATGATGGATTCGATGTGGCTGCAATACTCCAATACATCATGGTAATGCATTGTGAGTTCCATATTTTGTAGAGGTAGCTTCTAGTAGTCACAACTTCATCATCACCCTTTGTTGCAAGAAGTTGGAAAGTGGTGTGCTTATCATCTTTCATAGCAATAAAATGACAAAAAAAAGATTCTACCTTTTGAGTGCTCTTTCCTCACCTTTTGACAGATCTCACAGTAAAGAAAACATAAACAATGCCTACAATAAAAATAAATATAACATTAGTTACTATAAAGATAACATTAGTTGCACAATTGGGTGAATGTAGGGGAGGTACTTATATCAAATTCCTAGGAAATCAATTTTTTCATGTTTGGTTAGGTTGTGGAAGAGGATCAAATACTAGAGTTGAACTGATAGCCAGATGGGCTTTACTATTCTTTGCTAACTTTAAAAGGATCACATTACTTCAAGTTTGTGGAGATTCAAAATGCATCTTCGACTAGTTGGCAGGGAAATCAATGTTACAGGTTACAAATCTAGATCATTGGAAACAAAGATTAACAAATGTTGGGAGCAATTTTCAGTATTTATATTTTTTTCATATTCACAAGGAACTCAACACATGGGAAGATTTTCTATCAAAGAAAACTATTGGTCTGGAAGAGGATACACTTTATTTCGAGGAATTTCTAGATTCCACATTAGTGGATAAAGGTTCTATCCATTGTAATTAGTATATAGTCATTTGTGCATTAGATACTATTTGAAGACTTTTACATATGTGCACTCTACCCATTTTAGTACATTTCCAACTTTTAATATTTTTTTTTTCTCGGTCAATAAGGCATAGTTATCAATATGTATTGATGATTTGATGTGGATTCTATTCTATCTAGTAGAACATACAACTAATGAATGTTACAGAGAGTCTCTATAGAGTCTAGCTGGTAGTTTTATTTGGAAATCATGCACCGTATGTTTTATGTAATTTTTCTTTGATCCATAAACATGAGTAGCAAGAAACTGGGTTTTTTTTTGGGTGAAAAAAATTGTGATATAAACTGCAAAAATATGAATTAAAAGATACATGTATACTCACCATCAATGATTTCAGTTGATATCAATGAAGTTTGTTTTGTATAGAACACCTCATGTGGATGTAAATTCACACCTTGGAGAATATGGTGGCCTCTACCAATAACATCCAACTCACATTCAAAAATTCTTACCCAAGAGAATGTTCCACCAGTAGAAATATCTACTAAATAATTCAACACTTCCACAGGATATGGAATTTTCAATGACTCTTCTTCGGAAATACTAGGAAAATTTTCATAATAAATACGTACATACATTCCCACCTTTATGGTAAAATCAAATGGATTTGTGCTGTGCACCAGAAGCCCATCCATTTGAATGAATTTCCTTCTTCCAATATTGATAAAATGATCATCTCCCAATAAGGGAGTCACATCTGACTTATATCCCATGTAAAACCCTTGCTTGATGATTGCAGTGCAATGATATCCATATGACCTTGACAATAACTGTGATTTTATTTCAGATAATGAAGGATGGTGCAGCATAAGTTTTCCACTAACATCTACATACACCATTAGAACGAGAAAAACATCATCTATACTACATGTCCATGTGCCACTAGTACCAATAGTGTAAAGAATTGGATCACTCTCAAAAGGATCTAAGTTTGTCAACTCTACATTTCCTATATGGGACTCATCAATAACTTTGCAGAGAATGATCTCTTCTAAACCACTTTCTTCTTTAAGGTAAAAAATATCGAAGTTTGGAGCTTTTCCCCTAACGCACTGCATAGATGAGAGACAACAGAGTTGATAAGGTATTTGCATATTGTTAAGTTGGAATTGAGCATCATTACCGCTAGACTCTATTGCATCATCACTCCAACAATAATTTTTAACAATTTTACATAATTGTCGTGACTTCCTTCGTTGTTTAGATAATTGTTGCTTCATTTGTTGTTGTTTTTCTCATATAGTTCTGCATGTATTCATAATGCTTCTTCCACAACTTCTGGAGGCAACAACTTCCATTCTTTACATGGAAATGGATTAGGGTTTGTACTGAAAATGATTAAATTTATGACAATTTATAATCTATAATCATGACAAGATGCCCAAAGGGGCCACACAGGTTACACAGGGAATCTTTGAATTGGAAATAAATAGTGAAAAAAAAATCTAGCTCTATAGGAACAATATAATTGCTACACTAACCTTTGGTAAGAACCATTAATTTATTTTTTCCTTGTAACAAAGATTATGGCATTGCATACACAACAAAACAAAATCTCATGAGTCCTATAATATTTTTGCATAAAAAAACTAGGGGTAAAATTGATTACTCTGGATATACAATGGTTGGTAAATAACTGTTATAGCCAGATAGGTTAGAAAAAAATGTACAATGGAAATTAGAAAAGGAATGTTACAAACCTTATAAAAATATAAAAATGAAGAATCTCAAATAGAAATACAAATGATAGTGGNCTTTCGATGCAATCTGATTTGGTTTGATCTGGAATCACATCCCATGTGATCTGAAATTGTACAACATAAATTAAAAACTAAATGATACAAGCCTTATAAAAATATATAAAAGAAAAAAAATGGATTTTCAGCAATTGCATTCATTAAATGAATCCCAAACATAATACAACCATATCTGGAAAAAAACATTATACCCTTTGTTCAGAAAATTTCCATGCAATCCGAATTGGTTTGATCTAGAATCACGTTCGATCTGATTTGATCAGTGATTCTTTTTTATGTAGGGGATCCACCAACCTATGTTTCACAGGGTTATCTTGCTAGTTTTTCTCAAGAAGGGACCTGGCTTGTTCATAGGTTTATCTTATAGGGATTGTGAGTGAGCTCAAGCATAGCAGATGACCTAGTTTGATCAGAGGTTCTGGGTAAAATTGAAATGAGTCAAAAAATCCACTGATGGAGGTTCTAGGTAAAATTGAAATGGGTCAAAAAATTTGCTGATGGAGGTTCCGGGTAAATTTGAAATGGGTTAAAAAATCTGCTGATGGAGTTTCTGGGTAAAATCAAAATGGGTCAAAATATTTGCTGATGGAGGTTCTAGTTAAAATATAAATGGGTCAAAACATGTGCTGATGGAGTTTCTAGGTGAAATATAAATGGGTCAAAAAATCCACTGATGGTTACTACCGCGCATGAAAAATTCAAATTTTTTACCTAACTACACATCGTTATCCATGCAAAATCGTTAACAACACCAATTTACCTCACATGGGTTCACATGCAATCATAAAAGATTTCCGATTGAATTCCCTTAAGTGATTAACTACGCTATTTAGATTTTAATTAACTTCTAATCCATTCCTTATTTAGGATACATTTCGGGGCTGGTAGTTTGTTATGTGTGTGTAACAACTATGACAAAATATATCCAATTGGTATTGAAATAGACAAATATTCATATTGAAAATGAAAAAAAATGTATTTTATATCTTACCAAGGGACGATATTCCTTTTCACCTTCCAAGTTCCCATGCTATGAGCAATGTTTCCTACATGTTTCCATAACAAATTTTACTTTTTTTTATCCCCGTGCATTGCTTACAAGGTAAATATCATTTTCCATCACGAATTATATCTTGACAAATATTCACTTGATTATGATTATATGGTTTATCATAGTTTCTTCTGCCACCAAAAATAAAATCAATAGCCGATTACATAGAAGCATTTAGTTCGTACCTACTAGCTAACTCAGAGACAGTGTTGTTTGACATTGTTCTCTATCCCAATAAAATACATTATTAAAGAACTTATTAATTCAATAAGAATAAAGATATAGAAATCATTAATCCAAGAAAGCATTTTAATTTAAGGGATAATATCATTAGTCCATAAGAAAATTTAGCTATAACTAGAGTTCTCTTCCCTCTAAATTTCCTCAAAAAAGTATTAGAGTTCTCTATCCAAATATTTTTTTAATATCATGAAATTGAGAAAAAAAAAACAAAATACGGTTGGCATGTCGCTTAAGTCACATTAATAGGTCTTAATGCACTTTCTAAAGTGACGTGGAGGGTCGTACGCCACTTAATCAACTCCCTAGAGTGTTTCTTAAGCGACGTCACAAAGTGTCGCATAGGGAATGATATTAGGAATCTCTTCACAAATGTACGACCCTTCACCTTGCTTAAGAGACATTTTAATGAATTTTCGAGAAAAAAATACACCCACTTGATTCCCATTCAATATTGAGAACTTATATTTAATATTTAAAGTTGATCCAAACACTAGATTCGGACCCCAAATGTAGTAGTGTAGGGACACAACATTCCCTATCTCAGTAAACATTGCCTGATCAACATCATCTAGTTTTAATATAGTTGTTGTTTTAGAGTCTTCGGTATCATGGTCTTCATTTACCTTAAAATATGGGAGGTCTTGAATTAGGTAGGGGGATTATCATTCTTCCTCGACCTAATAATTTCTCACAACTTTGACTTCAATGTATTCCTACACAATGAATATTTGTACATTGATTCAAGTGTATTATCTCTATTTGGACACCAGAAGTAAATGCATGGCTTTTTTCAACATTTTTAAAAATCCCTTACATAGAATACACCCTTTAGGTGGACCCTTGCATGTTTCAACCAATATGAATTGGTAGTTACATTGTTTCATATCTAGTCAAAGACCTTGGACATGTATTTCCCTTTTTAAAATTATCAAAATCCCTCAAGTGGGATATTCCCTTAAAGTAACTCCCTACATTTTCCAACCCCAAACCCTTATTGATAATATTCTCCTATATTTCTCCACCCCCTTGGGAAACATTGTTCACTCACATATCAACCATGAATCTTTCTCATAATTGAAGTTATATTTATGCATGTAGAAATAGGTTTTTCACTATTTATATCTACTTATGATGGTAGAAACATTCATTTCTTAATTGCATTTAGATCTAGCCTCTCTTGCTATGATGTCATATTTTTCTTTACTTTTACAATTGTACCAGTATGGGAATGAAAACTGTATTTGTATAGATATATATGTATTTGGATCACCTCCTTATTGGTTATTTTACAAGTAGTGTGTTCTCTCTCTCTCTCTCTTGGTTGTTTTACAAGTAGTCTCTTCCATCTCTCTCCCTCTCTCCCTCTCTCTCTCTCTCTCTTGGATTGCCATTACAACACTTGATTAAAGAAAAGATGATGACTTTCATTATTAGAAGATACTTTTAACCTCACAAACAAAATGGTATAACACTAAGATGAAATTTGAGCGATCATATGTGGAAACATTACAAGTTTGCTATAGCACTAATTGACACCCCAATGAGCCTAATGGAAACCTTATCATCATAACAACATCTAGGTGGCCCTAATGGAATCAGATCCCCCCAAATAGAATCCAATTGTCCCTAATTTGGCTCAAAGTTTTCCCATTCATTGGATAATCCTCTAAGATATGTCTATGAACTTTATTTCCATATCCAGGGTCAACCTAATTGATGGTCATCACCATAGAAGAAGGGTTTAAGATCATTCTAGCTCATTCCTTATTAAAAAACACTTAGTGTGTATCCACATGCACCTATGCCTCTATAAATGGCATGTCCACATGATTCTCCCCTCCATAGGGTGCATATGCATTGGAAAATGTAAAAAAATATTTAAAAAACATGAAATCCTATAGTTGAATGGACATTTCCTCAATGTCAACCAACCCAAATTACCTCCTAACCATCCTTACCATGTAAAACACCTAATAAAACAAACCTATGGGATGGAGGAAGGGGATATTCAAGATACAGAACACCCATATTATGTTGGAACAACTTCCCTTTCTTTTGAGTCTTGATGTAGTATTTTCTCCACTCAATGGCCATTATCCCTAAGTGATCCTATCCTCTACATGACAAAGTCCCCTCTTGAACTTTTCCTGTATGTGAGAGGAGGATTGATAAAAGTGGGACTAGTATGCATAAGTGGCTTGAGGGTTGTGGATGAATCCAAATCATAGTTCTAGAGGTGGATATAGTACAATCATGATTGAGTATGTATTGTTTCCATTGTTGTTCATAAAGATCTATTATCTTTCCATCCCCTGATTCATTGATATTTGCATTGATTTTAGATTCATAAGGGTATTTAATTTCCTAATTAATTAACTAGGGTTAATGGTTCATGCTCCATATCTCTTGTTTAATTTATGATTCAATTTATGCTAAAATATTTTGTCGAAGGATTTATGTGTTCTTGTGTGCAGGCGTAAGAAGAATTCAAACATAAGAATTGCAAGGAAAGAAGAAGTGTCAAAAACATTATATTTTAGGTTATTTTCTTGTCATTTCTATTTTAACTCCTAGTTTTCAATGCATTAGGTTCAATCCAACCCCAAACGCTAGAAAATTGTAGTAGTTGGATTTCATCCAATCTGTTGGTATCCAAGCCCTATTTGATAGGTGCATTTCCTCACATCATAAATGGTGATTCCACTTGGGAGGATTGTATTAATATTTTTATGTGGCACTCTTTTTTATCTATTTTTCTATATCTGATTAGGTGTTATAGGGTCCATAATGTCGTTACTTTAGTCTCCATCCTTTTAAAACCCTGAAAACTAGTTTTTTTTAGATTTTAGTCCTTTTCAGTCTCCTACAGGAGTACCACATGCCCATTGAGGTAAAATAAGCATGGTAAATGGTGTCCACGTGCATTTTGTTCTAGGAAAACATGTGGGCATGCACCTTGTAGTTTTGATAGGTGTGTGGGGTCTACAAAGCTAGGATTTCCCCCCTTTTTGTTGATGTTTCTTCTTGATTGTTGCTAGTTTGGGGTTTTTTAGAATGGTTGGAAGGTTGTAGGTCAAAGTTGAAAGGTTTTGATTTCTTGTAACACTTTTTTTGTGCTTTGAATTGATTCCACTAAGAAAAATTATAGAATTAGTTATCTAGTATTTGTTTTTGGGTTGTTTTCATTTCATGTTTAGTGGAAAATAAGAAGATTTCTTTAAATAATTTTGCATCTGATTTCTTGAATCATAAGTCATATTATATTGATTTTGTTTCATCCATTTCCTTTATTATTAGGTGGAGAAAAGGAAACAAACCTTGGTGTTGTGTACCCTTTTTCCGATAGTTTGATTGCATGTTTATTACTAGTTATCAATTGCATTTATCTTTCTGCTTCATATAAGAATATCTTAAATTTCTTGATACCCTTGGGAGTGTTTCTATATAAAGGATAAATAGTATATGGATTTTAATAGCTTGTTCCCATGAGGATCATAAATAGTTTCTTGTTTTGTTTACAGTAATTTCCTTAAAAATTTGTAGCTTGATTTGGTTTTGAAAGGTTCTACTTGGTTCTCTTAGCTTTGCATGTTTTTAAATGTAAATCATATTTTACATAATTGTTGTGACTTCCTTCATTGTTTAGATAATTGTTGCTTCATTTCTCATTTTTTTTCTCATATAACATCCTCTTCTGCAAGTATTCAGAATGCTTCTTCCACAACTTCTGGAGGCAATGACTTCCGTTCTGTACGTGGCAATGGATTAGGGTATGTATTGAAAATGATTAAATTTATGAAAATTTATAATGTGCAATCATGACAAGATGCCCAAAGGGGCCACACAGGTTACACAGGGGATCTCTGAATTGGAAATAAATAGTGAAAAAAAAAATGTAGCTCTATAGGAACAATATAAATGCTACACTAACCTTTGGTAAGAACCATTAATTTATTTTCTCCTTGTAACTAGGGTTATGGCGTTGCATACACAACAAAATAAAATCTTCCAAGTCCTATAAGATTTCTCCATAAAAAAACTAGGGGTAAAATTGATTACTGTGGATATACAGTATTTGGTAAATAACTGTTATAGGAAGACATGTTAGAAATGTACAATGGAAATTATAAAAGGAATGTTACAAACCTTATAAAAATATAAAAATGAATAATCTCAAATAGAAATACAAATGATAGTGGCAAACTTATCCTGCACCATCATACATTGTCTTTGGTCAGAAATTTTCGATGCAATCTGATCTAGTTTGATCTGGAATCACATCCCATGTGATCTGAAATTGCACAACAGAAATTAAAAACTAAATGATACAAGCCTTATAAAAATACATAAAAGAAAAAAATGGATTTTCAGCAATTGCATTCATTAAACGAATCCCAAACATAAATACAACCATATCTGGAAAAAAACATTATACCCTTTGTTCAGAAAATTTCCATGCAATCCAAATTGGTTTGATATGGAATCGCGTTTGATCTGATTTGATCAGTGATTCTTTTTTATGTAGGGGATACACCAACCTATGTTTCACAGGGTTATCTTGCTAGTTTTTGTCAAGAAGGGACCCGGTTTGTTCACAGGGTTATCCTACAGGGATTTTGAGTGAGGTCAAGCATAGCAGACGACCTAGTTTGATCAGAGGTTTTGGGTAAAATTGAAATGGGTCAAAAAATCCACTCATGGAGGTTCTAGGTAAAATTGAAATGGGTCAAAAAATCTATTGATGGAGGTTCCAGGTAAAATTGAAATGGGTCAAAAAATCTGTTGATGGAGGTTTTGGGTAAAATCAAAATGGGTTAAAAAATCTGTTGATGGAGGTTCTGGGTAAAATATAAATGGGTCAAAACATCTACTGATGGAGGTTCTGGGTAAAATCGAAATGGGTCAAAAAATATGTTGATGGTTACTACCGCGCATGAAAAATTAAATTTTTTTACCTAACCGCACATCGTTATCCATGCAAAATCGTTAACCACACGAGTTTACCTCACATGGGTTCACATGCAATCAAAAAATATTTCCGATGGAATTCCCTTAAGTGATTAACTACGCTATTTACATTTTAATTAACTTCTAATCCATTCCTTATTTAGGATACATTTTGGGGGTGGTAGTTTGCTATGTGTGTGTGTAACAATTATGACAAAAGATATCCAATTGATATTGAAATAGACAAATATTAATATTGAAAATGAAAAAAAATGTATTTTATATCTTACCAAGGGACGATATTCCTTTCCACCTTCCAAGTTCCCATGCCCTAAGCAATGTTTCCTACATGTTTCCATAACAAATTTTACAATTTTTTATCCCTATGCATTGCTTACAAGGTAAATACCATTTTCCATCACGAATTATATCTTGACAAAGATTCACTTGATTATGATCATATGTTTTATCATAGTTGCTTCTGCCACCAAAAATAAAATCAATAGCCGATTACATAGAAGCATTTAGTTCGTACCTACTAGCTAACTCAGAGACAATGTTGTTTGACATTGTTCTCTATCCCAATAAAATACATTATTAAATAACTTATTAATACAATAAGAATAAATATATAGAAATCATTAATCCAAGAAAGCATTTTAATTTAAGAGATAATATCATTAGTCCATAAGAAAATTTAGCTATAACCAGAGTTCTCTTCCCTCTAAATTTCCTCAAAAAAGTATTAGAGTTCTCTATCCAAATATTTTTTTAAGCCGGGACCTATTCTCCCGAAGATATGCACCGATCAGACGACCGGCCGTGTCGGACGTGACCGTTCACGCGTGGCCGGTCATCTGATCGATGCATATCGTTGGTTCACTAGTAAACTCCTTTTTTTAATATCATGAAATTGAGAAAAAAAAACAAAATACAGTTGGAATGTCGCTTAAGTCACATTAATAGGTCTTAATGCACATTCTAAAGTGACGTGGAGGGTTGTACGCCACTTAATCAACTCCCTAGAGTGTTTCTTAAGCGACGTCACAAGGTGTCACATAGGAAATGATATTAGGAATATCTTAACAAATGTACGACCCTTCACCTTGCTTAAGAGACATTTTAATGAATTTTGGAGAAAAAAATACACCCACTTGATTCCCATTCAATATTGAGAACTTATATTTAATATTTAAAGTTGATCCAAACGCTAGATTTGGACCCCAAATGTAGTAGTGTAGGGACACAACATTCCCTAGCTCCAGTAAACATTGCCTGATCAACATCATCTAGTTTTAATATAGTTGTTGTTTTAGAGTCTTCGGTATCATGGTCTCCATTTACCTTAAAATATGGGAGGTCTTGAATTAGGCAGGGGGATTATCATTCTTCCTCGACCTAATAATTTCTCACAACTTTAACTTCAATGTATTCCTACACAATGAATATTTGTACATTGATTCAAGTGTATTATCTCTATTTGGACACCAGAAGTAAATGCATGGCCCTTTTCAACATTTTTTTAAATCCTTTACATAGAATACACCCTTTAGGTGGACCCTTGCATGTTTCAACCAATAGGAATTGATAGTTACATTGTTCCATATCTAGTCAAAGACCTTGGACATGTATTTCCCTTTTCAAAATGATCAAAATCCCTCAAGTGGGATATTCCCTTAAAGTAACTCTCTACATTTTCCAACCCCAAACCCTTATTGTTAATCTTCTCCTATATTTCTCCACCCCCTTGGGAAACATTGTTCACTCACGTACCAACCATGAATATTTATCATAATTGAAGTTATATTTATGCATGTAGAAATAGGTTTTGCACTATTTATATCTACTTATGATGGTAGAAACATTCATTTCTTAATTGCATTTAGATCTAGCCTCTCTTGCTATGATGTTATATTTTTCTTTACTTTGACAATTGTACCATTATGGGAATGAAAACTGTATTTGTATAGATATATATGTATTTGGATCACCTCCTTATTGGTTATTTTACAAGTAGTGCATTCTCTTTCTCTCTCTTGGTTGTTTTACAAGTAGTCTCTTCTCTCTCTCTCTCTCTCTCTCTCTCTCTCTCTCTCTCTCTGTGTCTCTCTCTCCCTCTCTCTCTCTCTCTCTTGGATTTCCATTACAACATTTGATTAAAGAAAAGATGATGACTTTCATATATAGAAGATACTTTTAACCTCACAAACAAAATGATATAACACTAAGATGAAATTTGAGTGATCATATGTGGAAACATTACAAGTTTGTTATAGCACTAATTGACACCTTGATGACCCTAATGGAAACCTAATGATCATAACAACATCTAGGTGACCCTAATGGAATCAGGTCCCCCAAAATATAATCCAATTGTCCCTAATTTGGCTCAAAGTTTCCCCATTCATTGGATAATCCTCTAATAGATGTCTATGACCTTTATTTCCATAGCCAGGGTCAACCTAATTGATGGTCATCACCATAGAAGAAGTATTTAAGATCATTCTAGCTCATTCCTTATTAAAAAACACTTAGTTTGTATCAGCATGCACCTATTCCTTTATAAATGGTGTGTCCACATGATTCTCCCCTCCATAGGGTGCATGTGCATTGGAAAATGCAAAAAAAAATTAAAAACCATGAAATCCTATATTAATGTATATGAAATACTCAACATGATATATTAATGTAATCCATTTACTATCTAACCTTGGAACATTCACATAAATTTGTATTATATGGAACCACATTACAATTTCAATCTAAAGCACCTTTATTAATATCATTCACATCCCGATTACTAGAGCCTCGCCTTCAATATGAGGTCCGCTCCTCTTTTCTCTATTAAACTAGTTAGGGTTTTTCTTAATATATATATATATACTCTTTTCTTTCCAACATCAATATGCTTTAAATGTGAAGTCTTACTTGAGATGAAATATATTCCCATTCATCTACGACAATTACATTTAATCTTAAGTTGAACATATTTTAATATTTCCCTTCAAGTTATACATGATGTAACCTTAGATTTTACTAAATGCATCAATGAGATCCTTAAAAATTCATTTAAACTCTACGTAATTTTTCCCTATGGATTACAACTTTCCCGATTTTATAGAAACATATAAAATGTATATTCCAATACATTCATCAACTTTTATAAGTATAATAATTTACTTTCATGTTTAGACTATAATAACGTAAGTAACTTCATATAATACCATGACCCTAGAGTAGTTTAAATTAGAAATTACCTAATACCATTCTGTTTCCAGTTAGCACATAAATGATGGGACCATTTTAATCTTATCAATTATAAGGATGAGATCTTTATGATTCATTTAAGGTATACTTAAAATTAACATTCCTTAACATATGATGTACCATTCTTCCAATACACGTAACTTTGTATAAAATATATTCCTTTTAGCATATGCAAGATACCTAAGATGCAATTTCATCCTATGTTTATAAAACATATGTGACATATTCTTTCAAAAATAATATAAGTGCATTCTCTTAAACATGTGTAAAACATATGTCTTCTACTATATGCAAGATATATATAATGTACATATCAAGTTTACAATTCTTCTAAATAATAGTCACAACACATTTTTTAATCAACATTTTATTATTTCCCACTTCCTTATCGATTAAGATTCTTAATGCATACAAAAAATCACAATGTATATTAATATTTTAGCCTATAAACCTAATTCATTTAAGGACAGAGTATTCTCCTTATATGTGAAACTTTATAAAGCCTTTTTTTAACATTTTTCTGTCTTTACATTGAGCGTGTGAATTATTAGACTTTTATATAAAGATCAATATGCATATTCATGTTTATATTTTTATGCAATATATATATATATATGATTCCATAGGGATTTTAATCACCTTTTTAAGTATATCAAATTATAGCAAAAATCCCATTTATCCCATTCCAATTCAAGATGCAACTCCATAACAATATATACTTTCCATAATAATCAATCCACACTTAGGTGTTAATTATCTCATTAATATATACAAAGATACACACTTTAATCAACAGGAATTTTCATGCCCTGCTAAAATATTGTTAATTGTAAGGACCATTTGATGTAATTTCACCTTTCAATTCCATAATATGCCATTAAATAGTGTGGGTAATCGACAATTCAAGGATTTTCCGTACGTTGTAAGGGAAGTTAGATGACTGGCTCAATTACCACAATTTAACAAAACAATAATTCTAAAAACTCTCTCTCTCTCTCTCTCTCTCTCTCTATATATATATATATATATATATATATATATATATAAAGTATTAGAACCAATTCTAAACCTTTCACATGTACATATTTCTCTACTACCTATAACACCTATCCTTGCTTTCTTGCATATATAAGATGTAACTCTCTACCATATTTCGGAATAAGCAAAACCTTTACACTCTTATAAGATATTGGAGTTTATTGATCATGAGAGTTGAGCGATCTTGGAGCGTTCGGAGCTTTCTTGGAGCAATCAGAGATTTCTTGGGGTGATTGGAGCTTTAATGGTGGATATGATGCATAACATACACCTGGCATTAGGTTTTTTTAGTCTTTAATGTCTTGAAGAAAACTATGATACAAGTGGCAGGGTTACGGGTCACATTTATTGACCTTTTGGTTTTTAACGATTTGATCAGTACGCAAATGTACTGTGTTTTTCTTATTGATTAGCCACGTTTTAAGGGCGGATCTTGTTTCCTGTATCGAGGTCTTGGGAGTTAGATTGGGTGTCAAGTACCTTTAAACCTTTTCCTGTTGTTTTGACACGGAGGTTCTAGGCATTGATTGTGAGTTGTATGTGATGTATCTACGATATTTTGCCTAATCGATTGGGTCAAAACCATTTGCTTCTCCTACCTTTTGACTTCTGGTTCTCTGGCAATGGTGTTGAACCTTTCCTCATTCCTGTGCTATGTCATCATGGCATTTATGGGCTTTGGCGATGATGGATACTAATCTAGTATGTTGATGAGTATCTTTTCCTTGTCTATTTGGTAATGCTGCACTGGAATGCTCGTCTTCTTAGTCGGGAGTTATTACCTTTTGTCTGGTAGCTTGGTTATTCCTGGTGTATTGTTTTGACTGCTGGGAGAACACTTATTTATGGCTTTGGTTATGCTTGCATTTGGGTTTGGTGACGCGCTGTTTATTTTGTATTTGTGGGGTTTTGTATCTGATTTGGCGACGGGCTGCAATGCATTGTATCCATGGACTTATTTATGGCTCTTGTTTAGCCTATATTTGGGTTGGTGTAACACCCCGGTTTTGACCCCGTTGCATTAAACGTACATGATGTATATATTGTAATGAATCATGGTGTGGAGCTAAAGGTAAAATCCCCGCCACCGATTTAATTGTGTTATGTTTCGACGAACATAATTGTTGCCAATGGTCTAGAATGGTATACGACATATATTAAGCTTTGTCATCATGTAAATATACATCTTTAATTAAATGAACCCAACCAGCTATGCTCACTGCAACTAAATTGAGAAGGGGCATGATTTTCCTAAGGATAAGGGGGGGGATGTCAAACCTTGAACCAATGGGGAAAAATCCATGTGTCACCACCTTGTCTTATCCAACTACCACCATTAAAATTTCTACTGTTAGCTGGGGAAGTTATGGTTGGGAGTGGAGTGTGGCAGGACTATCAGTCCTTTCCCACATGCACACTCCACCAGCAGGTTGACCCTCACGTTTTGGAAAACCGCCACCGTCATTCTCTCCACTACGCCACTTTTTCCCTTATCTGTTCATCCTCATGCAGGGATAGTAGTCTGAGGATTTCTCATGCATAGGCATCTTTTGTGTTGGATCTCATGCAGCCAGGAGGGGGGAGTGTTTTGGGATGTCACTCACGTTTCCACTGAGTGATATCTAGCATGTTTTCCATCTGAATTCCAGAGGTCTGATGACGGACTGTTGTTTTCCCCACATTGTGAACTGTGTTCGCGGATACATTTTGGGACTACTATAGGTTGTTTTGGGAGTCGTTTTGGCCACGATAGGGCCAAGAACGACTCAGGAGTTGTCTCCCTGTCTAAGCTGTAACGGCTGATTGATTGCATGCGTGCAATGGTTGGTCTTCAGACTATGTTGGGAGCAGGGATGGGGGCTTGAGTTGCTTGAGAAACCTGGTGTGTTTGGAAACCACATAGACAGAGCTAGAGGGATGGTTTTCTTCTCCACAACCCCTGAATAGCACTGGAAGGGAAGTCAGGGCCTGAGGGACTGTGTAGCAGAGAAGGGACTAATTCCTTGTGTTGGGTGTGTGTGGGTGTCTTAGAAGTCAGGCTAGTTCAGGTGTAGGTGTTCCTAGCTCTATAATGAGCTCACCAGCTTAGCATTTAGCCTTTCCTAATTCTTTGATGCCCTGATAAACTTGACCATGTTGGCTTGGCTGTCTTGTTGATGGCCTGATAAACCCAACTGTGTTGGCTTGGCTGTGTTTTGTGTATCCTTGGCTATGTGTAAGCCTGCTTGTTCCTTATTCCTTGGAGAATCATGCCCAGCTCGAGGGTGGCAGCATTGCTGAGAGATTAAGGAGCACACTAGCCTATGGTTGGGTGGAACGTTGCAGCGACGTAGCTGGTTGCGGAATGAGGTCTTTATAAGATAAGTAATTTTGTCTATTTTACTTCTGCAATCTTAATTATTGTTAATGAATATGATGAACATGTTGAATGCTTGTATGAATGCATGTTGCTTCCGTTGTGTATGATAAATGATCATGTATGCATGTTCTAGTTCAAGCATTTTTTTTCAGCATTTCAGTATTTTATGAATGCACATATTCATGGGGTTGGTTTCCCAGATGGTTAAGGCCATGGTAACGTCCTCTTCGCCGGTCGGAGGGTCGAGGACGTTACAGTTGGGTGACAGGTTGATTGTTCTATATTTAAGGGGTTTTTATCATACCGAATTGATCTGTATCTGTGGGATTTGTATCCTTTCATGTTGTTGGTGATGGGCTGCATTTTACATTCGTGGGGTTCTACATACTATCTTGGGTCTTACACCCTTTGGTGGGTGCATATTGGAGTGATGGGTTATTCTATCCTGAGGTTTTTTGGTCACAGGGGTGTGTGTTGATTATTGTGGATTTTGTCCGAAGGTCATTGCGGGATGCAAAAGCGTTAGCATGCTCTCCTAATAATACCTGGGCTTTTAAATTCTTGAAGGTGTTTAATAAGGATTCTGAGAAGGTTATGATTTTGTCATCTCCGGGGTTGGGTAGAGCATCTAATGGACAAGAGAAATCTGATTTTTCTTTTGTTGGGGATTCTGATGTTAACCTGATGGAGTTGGGTTCAATTTTGGATGGTGCTCATGGGTTACCCTCTGTTCCTGGTCAGCTAGATTGTTCTACACGGGTCTCCTTGGATATGGATCCGGATCTTAATCCATCTTCTATGAAATTTCCTCCATCATTGGATAATTTGATTGCTGATGTATCTGATGTTTTCGCGGATGTCAGGGTATCTGATAATCTTAGGGATGGTCCTCCTTTGCACAGTTCGAAGAAGATTCCAGGGAATAATAGGAAGTGTGTTCGTAAAATGGAAAAACCCATTCTTCTGGTGGTGGGTGAGGATGTCCCTTTAAATGAGATCATGCTTACCAATGAATTAACTCTTGTGGGTCGGTTTGGAGGAAGAAAGATTAATGCAAAGGGTATAGACAGATGGGTTGTTGATTATTGGCTTCCTTTGATTAGGCTCTGTCCGAAGATTTTCATCCTACCCAAGGGATGGCTGGCATTCAAGTTTCAGAAAGCCACGGATTTGGATATTATACTGAAAGGTTTTTGGAAATGGGACAATTCGGGTCTTTTCTTAAATGTTGGAGGCCCTTATTTGATCCCCATATTGAAAGGTATGACTCTATTCCTATTTGGGTTAAACTACCTAATCTGCCTTTCGAGTTTTGGTTTGTGGAATATTTTAGGATGTTGGGCAATTCCCTTGGGACTTTTCTTGAGGCTGATGTGTCGTTTGTAGAGACTAGTATTTGTTGTCTTGGGAAAATATTGGTCCTCTTTGATATGCACAATGGTCTTGCTGAAGACATTGTCATTAAGAAAGGAGATCATGTTTTTACACAGCCCTTAGATTATGTTGGCTTGCCCTTCCGCTATAATAGATGTCACTGTTATGGTTATCTTTTTGATAATTGTCTTTTACCCTTCGTGAAAAAATAGTCATTTATGTTTCCCAAGGCCAAATTTGTTTCGCGAGTTAAGAAATCAACTGCTCCTATTGATTCTTCCATTTCCCATTTAGCTGGTTGGGTGGGTTTAACACCTTTGGATAATGATTTTGTCTGTAAAAAATCTGAAACCATGACTGATAAATATGAAACTTTGGATGCTGATATTGTCTGTAAAAAATCTGAAACATTTATCTCGGAACTCTGTAAAAATGCAGATATTTCTAACCAGGAGATTATTGTTCCGATCCTTAAATCACTGAGTTTGACTTCCTTGGTGGATGTTGACGAGGGTACATTACTCAGTAAAATCCTGGAGGCTGGAGTGGAAGATTTGGATAAATTTATTTTGGGTGACTCCAGTCTTAGGGATCTAGGGTTTATCTCTCCTATCAAGGTTTTGAAGGGCACTGGTTCAGGATATCTTCTTCGATCCAGCTCTAAGGTATTGGTGGATCATGTTACTACTGTTGGAAGTATGGTTTTTATGACTACAGAGCATTATGAGGAGGGTACAGAAAAATCTAATGTTTATGAGGCACTTAGAGCAGTGGATGCCTCTGTTAGGGTTTCCTTATGATTGTGATGACTCTTAATTGCAGAGGTTTAGCTATTAAACCTAAAAAACTAGCTATTTGTAGACTGGTGGCTGACTGTTCTGTTGATGTTTTATTTATTAAATAAACTATGGGTGATGGGGTCCTGTTTGCTAGTACTTTGGAATCTTTACTTCCTGGGTGGAATTTTTTCTTTGTGGATGCTAAAGGCAAATAGGGGGGTTTGCTTGTGGGTTAGAAAAACAGAGTCTTACAATTCTTGAATTCTTGGGAAATGGATTCAGGATTATTTGTAGCTCTTTATTCGACTGAATGTACAATGGAGTTAGGTTTTCTTAATGTCTATGGACCTTATGTTGAGAGGGAAGGGTTCTGGAACCATCTACTAGATTTTGTGAGTCTTAATTGTTCCAAGATTATTTTTGGTGGGGATCTAAACTTCTTTATAGGTTTATTTGAGATTTGGGGTGATAGGGCTAGAAGTGATTGTCTGTCTGATATTTTTGCAAAAATCCTGGATGATCATGGTCTTGTGGACATTGTGCCAAGTGTGGTTTTACCCACTTGGACTAATAGAAGAGTTGGGAGTGAGAACATATGTAAACGTTTGGATAGACTGCTGATTTATGTTGATCTCTTGGAATTTGAGCTCTGCTTTCATCAATGGATGGGGTGCGGGGGGGACTCAGATCATTAACCTATTTTTTTGCAAATTTTGGGTCATGACATGATTTCACATAACCCTTTCAAGTTTAATTCTCACTAGTTGGAACATGAGGATCTGGTCTTATTATTAAAAAAACACTTGGAATATGTATGATGATAATTTTGTTTTGTCTCCTGCATCTCAATTCTCTGCTAATCTAAAAAATATTAAAAATGTATCTATCTGTTGGTCTGTCAAGAGGAAAGAACATGATACTAAAGAATTAGCAGAGATTGAGCTTTTATTAGAGAATGCTTGTACCAATATTGGCTTTGGTTTTGCTACTGAAATTGATAAAGATTTTCTGTATGGGTTGGAATCTAGAAGAAGAAAAATTTTGTTGGATAGAGAGAAGGAAGCTCAACAGAAGAGTAGAGCCATCTGGTTACTATGTGGTGATGATAACACACCTTTCTTTCATAAATTTGCTAATCATAGGAAATTTGTAAACACTATATGGAAGATAGCAGATGATAGGGGTAATATTGTCGAGGGTTTTGAGTCTATTGTTGGGGTGGGAGTGCAGCATTTTGAAACTTTGTTTTATGCTGATGAGAATCTTCATTTGACAGAGATTCTGGATACTGCTGATAAATATCCTTCTGATATATCTGAAGCTGAAAATTTAGACCTTATGATTCATGTTACACTTGAGGAAATTCAGTCTATATTGTCAGTCAGTAAAGATGATAAGAGCCCCGGACCTGATGGGATTCCGGTGGAAGTTTACAGAGCACTTTTTGATGTATTGGGTAGTGATCTTTTAAGAGTTATTCAAGAATCGAGACTTTCTAGTAAAATACCTGTTGTTTTTAATACTACCTTTATTTCTTTAATTCCCAAAACTGATTCTCCCAAGTCATTTGATGACTTCAGACCAATTTCTTTATGTAACTTTTTTTACAAGATCATTGGTAAAATCATTTCTACCCGTATTAAAAATATTTTGGGGAGAATTATTTCTAAAGAATAGTTTGGGTTCTTGCCTGGCAGACAGATTCATGAAGCTGTTGGAATTATTCAAGAAGGTTTACATTCTATTCATGTTAAGGGTATGACATCAGTGGTGCTTAAAATTGATTTATCTAAGGCATATGATTGAGTTAACTAGATTTTTCTGCGTGTTATTATGACTAAAATGGGCTTTTCTGTTCCCTTTATTACCTGGGTGATAAGCAGTATTACATCAGTTTCTTTTGATGCACTTATTAATGGGGTGGCCTCTAATTTTTTTAGATCAGGTTGAGGGCTTAGGAAAGGTTTCCCTTTGGCTTCATTACTCTTTCTTATTGTGGTAGAAGGCTTGAGTAAGTATATTCTTTATGCACAACTTAGGGGGGATTTTCAGGGCATCTCCTTCGGTAACAACATTATTCTATCTCATATTTTGTTTGTGGATGATATC
Organism: Pseudotsuga menziesii; assembly: GCA_001517045.1. Classification (NCBI taxonomy): domain Eukaryota; kingdom Viridiplantae; phylum Streptophyta; class Pinopsida; order Pinales; family Pinaceae; genus Pseudotsuga; species Pseudotsuga menziesii. Next base: position 269,815 of record LPNX010186727.1, read on the forward strand.
ATTTTGGTATCGGATGGTTCTAATAAGTCTTTATCAACATTATATGAGGTGTTAATGATTTTCTGTAAAGCATCTGGAATGATTATTAATGAGTATAAATCTTCTTTCTATTATTTTGGATTAAATGAATCTAAGTTGATTACGATACAGAACATATTTTCTTTTAATGTTGATAAAATTGAGTATGGTATGAAATATCTTGGTTTCCATCTAAAACCTTGCAAATATCTCATGAAGGATTGGGATTGGCTCATTACTAAAGTGGAAATGAGGATATAAAACTAGAGTTTCAGATGGCTATCCAAGGGGGGGAAACTAATATTGGTGAAGTCTGTTCTGGAATCCATACCAGTATATTGGATGCACTTTTGGATACCAGTGGGTATTCTTGAAAGAATAAGGAAGATATGTTTGAAGTTCTTATGGTTTGGTAATAAAGATGTTACTGGTTTACCTTGGTATTCATGGAAGGTTTTGGAAAATCCTAAATGTTTGGGAGGATGGGGATTGAAAATCCTTGCATTATTTGCTAAATCACTTGCTGCAAAAAATGTGTGGAATCTGATTAATGGTACAAGACTTTGGGTCTAGATTGCTTTTCAGAAATATATTTTTCCCTTAACTTTATTAGATTGGATAAGGGTATCTATTAAGAAAAAGAAGGGCATTTCCATTTGTTGGAAAGCTGTACTTTGGTCTTTTGATATGATTGGACAGTCACTTATGTGGAAAGTTGGGATTGGAACTGAGGTACGCATAGGTATTGACCCTTGTCTTGGGTGCAAATGGAGACATGTTTTACTAGCCTCCATGATTGATAAACTTCATAATGCTGGCTTTTCTGTTTTAAAGGATATTGCATGCCTTGGTATAGTATTACTTTAGGATCAGGGCCAGTTACATGCTGATGTATTTGGATTTGTGGAACAGGAAAACATAATTTGGAATAATTATGTTGCCTTGTTGATATCCAGTCATGTTAGAATTACTACTGAGGATGATCAGCTGGTATGGAGTCTCTCTAAAACAGGTAAGTATACTCCCAAAGCTGGTTATTTTCATCTTATTCAAGTCAGGAATGAGATGGAAAATTCCTAGTGGTGGAAGTGGTTATGAAAACTTAACTGTCCACTAAAATCAAAACTTTACTATTGGTTTTTATTTTCAGGGAAAGTACTTACTTGGGATATATTGTGTAGAATAGGTAGAGAGGGACCTAGTGGGTGTTATCTTTGCAATATGGAGTCTAAAACTAATGACCATATTGGTTTCGAATGTTCATTTACAAGGAGGGTTTGGTCAGAAATCAAGGCCAAGTTAAGATATTTAAATTTCTGGCATGGTACATCAGTCTTAGATTGTGTAAAAAACTGAATATTGAAGGCTAATATTAGGTATAGTTCTTTACCTATAATTGTTTCTTGGTTCATATGGAAGGCTAGAAATCTTTGTTGTTTTGAAGATATTCAGCCAAATACTTATGCGGTAACATCCTTGTGTTTGGGTTTACTAAATTCATATCCTTTGGATAACATAGTTATGAATTTGAGATTGGTTGTTAATGAACAAATTGACAAAGCAACACCCTGGGGTATTTTGATGGCTCGGCAGCAGGTATGCCATAGATTTATGGGGCTGGAGGTATACTGTACATTTTAGATGAGCACTTTTTCACATTTTCTATTGGACTAGGCTTGGGTACTAATAACTTTGCTGAGCTCTTAGCTTTAAAGCTGCTTATCATTTTGGCTTTGAAGCAGGGGGTGCAAATCATGTAGATTTTTGGGGATTCACAGTTGGTGATCAATTGGGTTTCTGGTAAGTATAGGATTAATAATATTCTACTTACTCAGGTCTTGAAGAAGGTGATTCACATTTCTAATTTCCTTGAAAAAGTTGATTTTAATCATATCTATCGTGAAAGGAACTCTAAGGCTAATGCATTAGCTAATGTAGGTGCTAATGTGGATGAAGGGCATTGGATAATCAAGGAGTTTAGAGGATCTAAAACATATGAGACTTTTCATAATTTTTAGGATAATGGTTGGGGAGAGTTATGAGACTCAGTGGGAGCATACTGAATATTTTTTGTTGGCTATATGAACTTTGTGACAGTTTTGTATTGACTTATCTATCTTGACAGTTTATTTTTGAAGGTTTAAAACTTTACAGTTTTGATGGCTTACACTATGTGGATAATGACTGAGTTAGCTGATATATATACTCTTCATAGTCTTTGATGAGGATTACAGGCAGAGGCTTGTATAGTTTTGAAGATCAAATTATATTTTGAAGATCAGAGCTTTTTGGTTAATGACTTTCTATCTTGATAGTTTATTTTGAAGGTTTAAAACTTCTAATAGTTTTGAGTGGATAAAGACTAAGTTAGCATATATATACTCTTCATAGTCTTTGATGTGGATTACATGCAGATGCTTGTACAGTTTTGAAGATCAAAGTTCATATACTCTTCACAGATGAGGATTATAGGATGACTTGTACAATTTTGATGATCTAAGTTTTGATGAACTTTATGAGAAAAACTACTTTATGTTTTAACTACAAGATACACCTTTGGTTGATTGTAGTTTATTGATTTTGATATTTTATGGATTGGATATAATTTGATTTCCAAATCAATTATTATATTTTTGTAATAAGTATTTATGTGTTGAAGAAATTGAGATAATGGACACTGATCAGTAAATGATAGTGGTTCATATGAGGAATGTAATTTTGATAATAAAGTTACAATTTTTTCTATGGAAAAAAAAGTTATTGGAGTTTATGTAATTAAACAAAATGTACCAAATGAAAACTTCTTTCTAACATCTTTTCATAAGAGAATATGAAATATGTAAATTAAATAGCATTCATATTCTTAAAAGGTAATATCCAATTTATTTATTTTTTAAATTCACTTGGTCAAACAACATAACTTTGAATATTTATTTTTAAATCTAACATTTGTATTCAGGAAATTTTAGGCATAACGCTAGCAACCAAAGCTAATATTCAAAGGTAATTATATATCTTAATCTATCATCTCAAGGGATATGTGGAACTACAATCTACTACAACTACCTATGTTCTTTCATATGAACCATTCCACGTGTTAATACATCGTATCTTATACTTATGTAATCTGATGTGTTAACTGGTCAAATATTTTCAAATTCGTAACTGTAGAATTTAATACACTAAAAATATCTAATTAATCAAAGAAATACAAACAAGTGTAAGGGATATTAGAGTCATCTACTTGAAGACAAAGTCAGAACAATAATTTTAGAGTCAGTTCCTCCCAACTATAGGCCCAACACCACAAAACCACTATGATCCCAACTCCACCCCCGAGTTGGATCACCACCATGCATACTAGAAAAACAAGTAAAATTCCACACAACACTCTTTCTCAGAGTCTGTAACAAGTTGCATCAAGTAAGCTTCCACGCGGTACTCTCTCTCAGAGTTCGCAACAATCTACAACAAGTAAGCCTCCATGCGACAATCTCTCTCAGAGTTTGTAACACACTCAATGATGGACTTATGAAAGGGATAAACACTCAACACATGCACTGGAAGCAAAGTTTCTCCATGCACAACATGACGTCCCTTGTTATCCCAGTGCACCAATATATATATCTTTTTCCAAGGTCTTATGCAATCCCAAATAAAATCTCTAATCAATCCATAAATCCCTATGATTTAGGATCTTGCTTGGTTGTTGAGTTTTGGATTGGATTTGATTGGTAAAGATCTCTCTTGCTTTCTTACATATGTTCTCTTGTGTCATGGTGGCATCCCTTCATGTCACTAAATTCTCCAAGTTTCTTTTCCTTTTATTTAAAATAAAATAATAGTTTATTGTACAAAATGTCACTCACACCTCTTGTGAGTATTTTCGAGTTTTTAATTAACTTTTACAAAAAATAATTGTTTTCAAAATTATTTTCACAAATATTAAACAAAATAATATCATTACAATCTTGATATAAAGGAGAGTCTCTCTTTTGAATCCATCTTTAGAGTGATAACTTCGTAATTTTATTTTGTTAATTTAAAATCTTATAAAATAATTGACAATATTAATAATTTGTGTTATAAATAATGAATATTCATAATAAAATGGAAAAATATATAATGTAAAAAATATAAAATATTACGTACTTATAAAATAATAAAACAAAGAATAAAAATTATGAAACAAAGTATTATTTATTAAAAATATTTTTATGATTGAAATAAATGTTATATTGATATTTGTTATTTAATTAAAAATATTAATTTTTTCACTATTTTAAATTAAAATGGTTGATTTTACTTTTATAATTAAAACAAAAATTAATTTATTGTATAATTTAATTATATACATTAAATTGGATTTTGGTTAGAATCCTAAAAAAAAATTATTTGGTAAAATCTAAATTTGGAAATGTTTAAAAGTATTTTTTTTTTAATTTCTAAACAGATTCAACATGATTATATATTTTTATGGTTAAATACTTTTATGGCACTAGATTATGTAATTTTCATATCCAAAATATATTTAATAACTAAGCTGGCCTAATTTTCTTAGAAGCCATAACTAAAAGGAAAAGAATGCAATATATTGATAAAAGCCAAGAAAATATCTTACACCTCTCTAAGGTGGCTCCTAAGAAATTCTAGAGGCATATTCTAGCTAGAAAAACTAAAGATAACAATGGAATTTCTTTACACGACTGGAACTCATATCTTAAAAAGCTTTATGAATCCCCAAATGTCATAGATAACTTTGAAACCCTGCTCACAACGGAAGATGTTTTCTCATTAGAAGACATAGATTTTGGGGTCAAGTGTCTAGAAAATGGAAAAGCTAAGGACATTGAAAGTTACTAGGAAGAAATATTAAAAATTGGAGGTCATATCCTCATCCCTCACATCCACAAGCTATTCAATCAAGAAGCCAAGCAAGGGTTCCCTAAACCTTGGACTCAGAGCCTCATTATCCTTATTTTTAAAAGTGGGGATACAAATAACCCCTCTAATTATCGGACAATTATGATTAGCCCTATCTTAGCCAAGTTATATGGTATTATTTTAGAAAAGAAAATCATCATATGGCTTGAAAGCGAAGGTAAGTGGGCTAAAGGAAAAGCAGGTTTTAGAAGACAACACTCAACAACAAACCATCTCGTTACACTTAGGATCATTGTGGATGAATGTCATAATGATAAATCCAATATCTTTTGTTTCTTTGTGGAATTTAGAAAGGATTTCGATATAGTACCTAGAAAAAACCTATGGAATAGATTAGGAGAGCTAAAGGTTCCTTTGAAGTTAAGAGTTGTCGTAACCAGTGTAGATCCAAATCCTAGGCTCTATCAAGCGCCGAGAGGGATCAAATCTTCCATGGTTCCAACCTCTTCCCAGGTATTGCACTCAAGGAGGTTTGTACCTTGGGAGATTTGATCCCTCTCGGCGCTTGATAGAGCCTAGGATTTGGATCTACGCTGGTTATCTTTGCATTCAGAACAATGCTCCCCTTGCTCAGCATGTAGCAAATTCATTTATGAGGAAATGTAGCAGCGTTCTTCAGTGCTTAGCTGAGTTTTAGCATGGTGGAAGAGATTGAGATTCTCTTCACCATTTTCACTTGATCCAAACATGGTTATAAATTCAGTCATCTAGCGATAGAGACTTGTATACGACTACTCTGTAAGTCTAATCCCCACACAAAGATGAATCTAATCTCCTTCCTCTTCTCAGTTATAAAGAATATTAGGTAAATGAGAAAATCCAACATATGAGACTTAGGGAATTTACAAAGGTCTCTAGATCATTATTAAATTTGATTATTATCAAAGAATTTATGAATGTAGACCTTTGCACTACTTGCCTTTATTTTTTTTGCTCGGGCTTATTAATATCATTTTTGAGTCATACTTTTTGGCAAGGGATGGCTTTACCTTACTCACATGTACTAACAAAAATGATTATATTTATGAATTTGATAATCTCTATTAAACTAAAATAAAATCTCTATTATATTAATTTAAAATAAAATAAAATAAAAACAAATTTGATACCATCCTTAATATCATGTCTATTAAAATAAAATAAATGATAGAGCTTCACACGATCATGCAAAATTACAATTAGATACAATACTTAATTTCAATATCTTTATTAAAATAAAGTAAAAGAGAGAGATTTGCATGTTCTAACATGTCAGATAGGAAAGTTAAAACATACACTCCTAGAAATTCAATCCTAGAGGAGAGTTATAATGTACAGTCCCAGAAATTCAATCGTTTAGATTGCATAGACCAAATTACATACCGCCACCCCAAAACTTATGGATTTCAAATATAAAATATACTATATCAACGCAAACTAAATTGACTTGGATTTCTTCATATTGGGAAAGAGTAGCAGAGCTTTGTACATAGATCCATGATAACCTAGGATCCTCTACAACATTAATATCGCTTCTCTTATTGAAATGATATACCTGCAACAACATCATATAAATATTTGTAGATTCCATTACAATTACAACACGAGTATGGCAAACTGTCGTAAGCTCAATTCATGGAGGCCATGGCTGAGATGACTACGAGGACTCTGCAATCTGGCTATCAATAAGTGTAGAATATGAATGACTCGGCTGTGAATCATATCAATTCTTTTATTGTGGAGAAGTGGTCTGAAGTACGAATAGTATCTTGAAACTTTGGTGCAAATATCTGTTAGATGCTTGGAGGGGGGAATCTCTATTAGACGACTTCACTTGCATATGGGAATCATGGAAATTATAAATTCTTTGTGGCATATGTAGTGCAAAGGTCTACATTCATAATTGTTGCGAATTCTATCGTATTTCACTGGAGATACCTTCAAGCCCTATTCTGAACATATTCAAGTTAAGGGCTGTAGAGATGCAATTCTGGAAGGGCCAAGTGGTTACTTATGTCATGGGATGATACATGGTTCTGGTACCTTGGCATTTTTCAAAGACGGCTGGGAAATATTTGTCTCTGATCATTTGATACAACCTAATGATTTTATTATTTTTAGGCATGTGAACGATATATGCATTTTCTTTTGCAAATATGTGATGGCAGGTGGTTATGAGAAACAAAGCACTTTCACTTTTAAAGATTGTGAATCTTTCCATTTGAATAAGTGAAGCATGTCCACAATTTGCAGCCATAATAGCAATATTGGTAAGAAGAAATTCATCAGAGAATCTATATTTGAACAGGAGAGGCCTAAAGGAAATCCCTTCGTTCGTTCCAGTGGGGTTGTTGAAATTACAAAGAAGAGATTTATTCAGGGCACGGGAATGAAGGTTCACATCACTGAAACTTGCGTGGAAACTTATTTCCAATCATATATCAATGACGGAAAAATATTGCAGAGGATCTGGATCATATGCACCGATGAGGACAAGGGCAACAGAGAGAAATAGAAGGCAGACTATCATAGTTTTCATGGGCACCATTAGCGATTTGATCATGCCCGTCCCCCGTTGCTCCATGGCGATCGCTGGGCGGAGGAATTAAAGAATTTGAATAACTATGGGAGATACCGCCTTCATCAGGAGTTCGTCAGCCCGCAGGAACTGAAAATATCTGCAGAGGAAGGGAGGAGGTTGTTGAGGCTCATCCAGATGGATTTTCTGCTCAAAAGATTGTGCCAGATACCCCATGGCTGCATTTCCCGTAAAGAGTTATTACAGATTTCTATGGACTCCGTGGGAGAAGACAACTGCAAGGAAGTTGTGAAATCGCTTGATGAAGTTGGGCAGATTCTCATAATTGGCAATCGCGTCTACCTCCGGCCCGAGTAGGTACCTGGTGCGATCTTTAAACTTTTGAAGCTTCTGTTGCTTAAATATTTCTTGATTTTGTTAGGGTTTCAATATTTCTTGTTCTAAGATATGTTTTCTTGTTGTTTTCTAAGATCAGTAGCTACTTTCGCATACAAAACCACATACAATGCTTGTATTTCAAATTTAAAATTCTTACCTGGGTTTATTGTTGCTGTCGCAGTGGTTGTTGTTGTTTGCAGTGGTTGTTGCTGTTGCTGGATCAAGTTAGCTAGGATTTGGATGTATTTTGTGATACTTCTTGCTATTTATATAGTTTTTTTTTTCTTCTAATTTTCTATTTTTTTTCATCCCACATAACATTGTAACTTTACCTCTAATTTTTTTTTCTATTTTTTTTATAGCCGACATAACATTATGTAGCATTACATAACGTTACAACATTACGTAACGTGACAACGTTACATAAAGTTACAACATTATGTAACGTTACAAGATCTACCCCATACTGGGCTATAGAGCGGCTCTCGGTGCAACAAGGTTATATGAGAATGTAATTGTCAAGACTAAGAGAAAAGATGGGTGTTCAAAAGATATTAAGTGTAATATTGGTCAACAAGTTTCCCCCCTCTCCCCTACCCTATTTGGAATTTACATCGATAAGCTAGAAGGTTGTTAAGAGGAAGTAGGTTGTGCTGGCACGATCTTACCTAGAATAGTCATCATCCTTCTTCTCTATGCTGACGATATTGTTCTTCTGGAAAGGTGTCCATCTGATCTTGATAAGCAAATAAGAATTATTAAGTTTTTTTTCTCTACCATGGGTATGACTATTAACACAAAAAAAACTAAAGTTATGATTATCAAATCCAAGAAGGACACTTATGCTAATTTTGTGTATGACAATAGCAACTTGGAGGAAGTGTCTTCTTACAAATACCTAGGAATTGATATTCATCACAAGCTGAACTAGAACTATAATATTGAGAAAAGTATTAATTGAGGGTGGAAATCCTATCTTGGTCTTGAAAATAATTGTAAAGCAACCAACCTTGTGACGTGGGATAAAAAGAAGCTCCTCTTTGAAACTTTAGTCACTCCTGTTATCTTCTATGGATGTGAGGTTCGGGGTTGCAACATCTCCAGAGAATATTGGAGAAATATTGAGCAAATACATAAGTTCTTTATAACGTAGACGCTCAAAATTAAAATCAATACACCCTATCCTATTCTCCTTATGGAAGAGAGTCTTTCCCCTATCAAGAGCCTAGCTATGACTAGAATCCTATTGTACAACCACAAAATCAATAACCTCGGAGACCATAAACTTCCTAAGATAGCTTTAAATTCCATCTAAACCACCTAACAAATCTCAAGCAAGGTTGGTATAAAGATACCAAGTTCTGGTTAAACCATTGGGAGATCGACAAAAATGTTGCATTACAAAATATTAATAACATTAAAAATATTGTTACTTCTAAGTTTAAAGAGAAAATGTGGTGTGAGAAAGATTTAGAGGCTAAAAGAAAATTAAGATATTGTAAGGAGGTCATCAACCCTACTCTAGAAGATCAAAAGTATCTCTCTGTTTTAACTAGTTCAAAGAAAAAAATTAATATAGCCAAGATAAGAACAAACTCTCATGAGCTCCATAGTGAAACAGGTCGTTGGGAAATTCTTAAAACACCATGGGTGGAAAGGATCTACCATCTCTATGAGAATATGGATATTTAGGATGGAAAAAACTTCCTCTTAGAGTGCCCTACATATGCCCACATTATATCTCAGTTTCATCATCTTTGTTGCAAGGCCGACCTTCCTAGATTTTTAACATGTCAAAATTATAGTGAGCTCGAGACGCTTCTCTACAATCTCTTTGACCATAGGAATACAATTTTAAAACAAACTAAGTAATTTGTTTCTTTAGGTCTGATAGATCAAGTTTGGTCTTAGTGGACATTAACCACCACCACCATCATCATCATCATCATATGATTCTAAAATTATTTTGAAAAGGACAAAAAATGTATAAAAAATAATTAGAAACATAAAATAATATTTACGCTACTCCTTTTTGGACTTGATAATATCAGAGAATGGAAGATTATGCAAACTCTAGTGGATATTGTTTGCAATGATATAGGAATGAATATTAATATTGAGAAGTATTTATGGAGACTGGTTTTAAATATTTAGGTTTCTTCCTAAAACCTAACAGCTACTGAGTTAAGGATTGGTATTGGCTCATAAATAATATTAATAAGAGGATGTCAAATTGGTCCTACAGATTCCTCTCACTCTGAGGCAAGCTAAATTTAATTAAAGCTACTATTCAAAGCATTCTTGTTTACTGGTGTTCTTTGGTCAAAATTCCAACTTCAAATATCAACTCTACAAGGAATAAGATCTTTCACTTTTTATGGTCACCTAAGAGAAAATTTCACTTAGCTACTTGGGAATATTTGGCTACTCCCACGGAAGGGGGAGGTTGGGGTATCAAAAATCTATCTTTATTTAAATCTACACTCTGTCTCAAATCTTTATGGAGATGCCTCTTCACCTAGATTTTGTCGAGTGAAGTCATGAAAACAAAGTATCTAAAGAATACACCAGTTAGCATTTGGATTAGAAGTTTGGGGTTTTAATTTGACAGTGTATCAGTGGTCGAGAAGAGTTTCCTCAAAGTCATTCATTGGATGAAAAAAGGTATAAGTTGGAACGTAGGAAATGGAAAAAATATTCTTAGTAGAATTGATCCTTTCATAGGTGACAATGATTGTCCCTACTTATCAGTAGAAATAACAGATCACCTTGCATGGATCAATATGAAGATAATGGATGTACTAAAGAGACCAAAATAGGCTATCATTAAAGGTGGATATTGGTTAAATGCTAGGGGTTTGGACCTTAGTCGACAATGGAATGAACAATGGGATTCATACATTAATAACTTGAAGTTTGTTGGTATTAAACTCAATTCTAAAAAATATACTTTGGTATGGGATGAAAATATTAAAAATAGTGTTTTGACAACAAAACTAGCATATGAGTTTTTTTATAAGGAAGGGTAATAAAGCAGACCATGTCTAGTGGTACAAAAATGTTGTGGAAGTGGAATATTTCTCCAAAGTTGAAATGATTTTGGTGGTTCACTCTCAAGGATAAAATCCTTACCTAGAAAAACTTATTGAAAAAAGGATGGCATGGTCCAAGCTTCTATCCATTGTGTAGACAAAGTGGTGAAACTAGTCTCCATCTTTTTGTGGAATGCTCTTTCTGTCCAGAGGTTTGGAGAATTATAAAATAATATGATGAATTTAGAACAAAATAGGGAGAGGGTGATTTGAAGAACTCATTTTCTTATTGGTTCAATAATGAAGATAAATTTAATCTTCTGCCCATTTTCATCTCATGGTCTATTTGGTCTCCAATGAATCGTGCAATATTCCAGGACTTAAACCCTAATGATATTATCCGTAGCATTAGAGGTATTGATCATTTCAAGGAGTGTTACACATAAATATCATCATCAGCATGTGATGAGACCCCAAAATCAGTATTTTTTCCTCAATCCCAAGTCATGCAGTAAAATCCTGGTCCAGATATCAATCTTGCATATCAAAATCCAGAACCGCTCCTACCTTTTAGTTAATGAGCATTACCTTCTTCATCACCACCTTAAATATTTTGGTAGTAAGCAATGGCACCGGATTTAACTCTTGTACAAGGCGTGGTTATTCCCTGTCACTGCTTTGTCATAGTGGGGAAGAAGTGGTGCCCTTGGTAAAGAGTGAAAAAGAGAGGTTTCCACGAAGCTTCTTGAAAGAAGGCTTCGTGGCTCCCTTATCCCTACACCTGAGGACCACCTGGGCTAAAGATCCATCCTTTTGGGATCTCCTATCCACCTCAACCACCATTTTCTCAACCATCCCTATCATCTCAAGGCCTATAAAAGTAGGCTAATATCCATGGTTGAGAGAGAGCAAGGTTATGCTATTGCATTGACATTCTGGCCTAAATTAGTAGGGTGAACATAGGAGGAGCAAGTTGGAGCTATTGGGGACAAGATATTTGCATTGTTAAGGAGCTTATTGACACTAAGGAAAATCTTCTAAACTTCTTCTTCATTCTTTAATGCAAAATTGGTTCCTTTCCCATAAAGTATGTTGTGTTAATGTGATATATTTTATTATTAGATTTCTTAGTCACTAATATAAAATAGTGGAATATTGTCTGGTGCTTTTTGATCTTGTGTGTTGGTTTCATGTGATCATGCAGCTACATTAGTGAAGAGCTATAATTGCAAGAAACAAATACACTTTTCCATGAAAGGCACTTATTCCATATTTCCACCCATTCTGGGGAAAGTATTCCAATTCTATTGTGTACTATTTGTTCTTGATCTGAACCATTCAAACTAGAGGAACAACTACTGTCCACAGGAGATATGATTTTTCCTAGAAACAAATCTGGTGACTCTGTTGGGGAATAGCTTTCAGCATATCTGATCTTCCTTGGTTTTCAACTCTTGTCTGAAATCCAAGCTCCAGTTTTTTGAAATAATATCTACTAGCAAATCTACTTAGATTTTGGTTGGGTATCATCCATTTTGTTTATTTCTTATTTATTCTACCTTTTGTACTTTGTCTTCCCATTAATTCATGATTTATATGCCAGTTTCATAGTGATTAACTTTGCTTTTTTCTCCATTATTTTGTTTTGGACGTCTACAAGGAACCACACATGCATAATGGGCAGTAAGCGGTGCCACTGCTTAGACTTAGTGATCAGTAAGAGGTGCCACCACTTGTACTTAGAAATCAGGAAGTGGTGCTCTCTTAGAACCGCTCTATTAGTGCTCCTCTAGAAGTGGTGCCAGGTAGGCTTTTTCCAGACTCGATTTTCAAAGTTTTTGTAAATTTTTTTTTTGATTTTCTTTCAGTTCTGAGTGTCTGGGCTTGTTTAAAGAGATCTGAGTGTTTGAATTTCAAATTTTGATGTGGTAAGGGCTTGTTTTGTAAAAATAAAAAATGCTAGGATAGGCTCATGTTTTCATTTTGCTTTCATGCTTGATTTTAAATTTTGAAAGGAGTGCTTGAAAGTTTTAAGCTCAGTTAGATCTCATTCTTGCCATTTGATAAAACTGAAGAGAAATACTTGCTTGATTGGTTTCTTGTTTTCATTTTTGTTAAATTCATGAAAGACTTCTTTTTGGTTGTTTAAAAAAGAAATTTTTTTGTTGAGATTTAGTTATAATTCTTATTAAAGACAAAATATTGGGTATCTGACCAGCCTAATAAGCTTCCATATCTCCATTTTTCTTCTTTCGTTTTACATTCTTGTCTCAATCAAAAGAAAAATATTAGTATTTTTAAGTTAGATCTTTCTATTTTTGAAGAAAAATTGAAAAGGTACTTAATATGCCTTTGAGTGTTTTTTGTCTTTCTTTTTAGGGAAAAAGAGATCTCTCCTTATTTGCTTGTTTTCAAATATTAGTTTAGAAGTATTTTGCTTGTTTGACATTCTAAGAAATTTTTGTTTGAGTTTGACTATTTGGGAGAGTTTTGGTTTTGAAACAAAGTTGGAAAAAATAAAAATACTCTTTCCTTCCCGTAAGTAGGCATGTTTTGAAAGGTAAAGTGAAAGAATTTGCACATCATTATTGCATGGTTTTACATTTCTGTCATAACTCCATGCATTCACCTAACCGTTCAACTTAAAATTAATGGTAGCTATAGGTTAAAATATTTAGTAACTTGAGTGCTAGGTTAGAGACATGTTCCGACATCGTAAAACGTAGGAGCTATCATTTATTTCCTGTACTGCAACCCGGGACTCACGTGTTTCTTCCACGTACCATCGGTATATCAAACGACCTTTCACATACCCTTGAGGTATATCAAAAGGTACTTCATATACTCAATTGTATATAGGAAGTCCCCTTGTGAATGGTTGTGCATTAGACATCACTACTACGGATTTGAACTCCCATGTACCTTGAGTATGTCGTGAGGCCCTAATAGGATTCATGAGGCCATCTAAGAAAATCCCTTTTGGTCATCTTGTTGGCGCAATACAACAAGAACAACACTCGGGGAGATTACTATGCATGTGCCATCCAGGTAGTTGGCTATTCAGGTGAGGGAGGGTTGGTCCTCCTCGCTGCATTTTACTGTTGGACCCTGTGGCATATCATGAGTTGTAAATACTTGACAATCCTGGTGAGGAACCGGCTTGTTCAACCCCTCTTTTCATTTAATTTTTCTTGTGACCTATATTTTATGTAGGAGAAAGTTTTGTGTGATTTCCTTAGTTTTGAAACCCTTGGTTAGGTGTTTAGAGACCATACAATTTGGCTGAGTTTCCATTGAGATGATCCAGAAGAAACCAGGGATTACCACCCGACTTTCCACCTGCTATAAGGGAGATCCAAATGGAAGCCACATATCAAGGAGCTACAACTGACTCCCATGTGGAACGAAGTACAATTGTGGAAATCAAAGAACATTTCACTGCTTACGTTAATCCCTTGGTCCAATAGCCTCCTGTGGCTGACACTTCCTTTCATTCTCTGAAGGAAGGTCATACCAATAGTCCTGTTGAAACTGAGTATGGCCCTAATACTCCTTTTGGGGGAACTTCCATGGGTCAAGCCATTTTTGAAATCGGGTTCTATAGAAATTCTTTCGAGAACCCTCCTCCATATGAGGATGAATATAGGAGAATCCAAGCATCTCTTAATGGTGCTCGTAATTTTTCAGAGAGAATGGAAAGAATTGTTCCTTCACCTGTATCTTACAAAGAACCTGTGTCTGCCCTTTTTCCCCATCTGTCAAATCCATGGCCTTCTAGATATTGTACACTTGCTGAGAATTTGGGTCCTATTGAAGAGGTTCTGTTTAGTGGTGTGATTTCTCATAATCTAAGTCAAACCTCCAACCCTACAGTTGTAAATAAAAGGTCTATGTCTAGTCCTCCCATACCCTTTGTAGCTAGGGGAAAATACTTAGCTCAAATGGTGTCAGTACATTCCAACACTTGCTGAGATGACTTATTAAAGCTCCCAACCTGGACCAACTGTTAGTTGATTGATTCACCAAATCCTTGTTTCCTCCTATCACCCGAGATGTGGCTATGGGTGGTGATGTTACCGAAGAGCAGGCTATCAGTCACGCTCAGTATTTGGAATTGGTATATTCCCAATCCAGAACTTTTTATGACCTAATCCCTCAAGCTCCTCATCCTAGAATGGACCCTGCCAAACCACCCACAAATACCCCTATTGATGAGGTTGTTGGTTCAATTCAACCCTCGTCAGTAGCAAAACCTACCAAGCAACCTAATGATTCTTCTACTACTCCTTCAACTCCTATGATTTCCGTCGAGGTAAATTCTATTCAAAGTACACAAACACTCGGCAATAAGAAAAAAGGAAAAGGTAAAAATAAAAAACCTAGAAATCAACAGGAGAATACTAAGGTTGTGGACACAGAGAATGATAACAAAGGGAAAATAAAATCTAAGTACCCTTGCTCATTATGTGGGGGTGATCACTTTATGAACAGATTAGTAAATTTCTGAAAAGTAAACCTACACTCATAGTTCCTACCGATCCTTTCCCATATCAACAACAATTGATAGACCACATATCTAATCAAGGGACTTCTGGTTCCATGGAAGCATCAATTTGAATGCTCATAGTTAGTCATATGACAAATCTCTAGAAAATAAAGACAAGAATCAACCTTCCAAGAAAGTTCCTTCTATTAGTTCTCCCCCATCTTCGTCTAATGGTCCTCTTGTGATCGAGAAACCTAATCTTGATTTGATTTTGCGAACACCTAAGGCTACCCTCAAGAAGGTTGTTTTTAATCCCAATGCCCAAGCTGCACAATTTTATAATGCTGTTGAATATTTAGCTCAGGAACCTTGTGCAATGTCTACCCTTGACGTACTCCAAAGTTGTCCAACATAGCATAAAAACCTGCTAACTGCTTTGGGGGCATTAGACCCAAATAATACCAACTTAATTAATTTTAATGTTGAGAACTATAAGTCTAGACTACCTCACCAAATTGCATTTCAAATTTCCTCTAGAGTAGTTGGGAGAAAGCTCCATCTGACCATTCTGGATGAGGGAGCTTCAACCTCAGTTTTGTCCATACCCTGTTGGAGAGCCATTGGTTCTCCTGAGCTTACAAAGTCTCCTATGACGTTAAAATATTTTGATCAGCGATGTTTCCAACCTCATGGTCAGTTACCAGGTATTTTAGTCAAGCTTGGGGGCAAGACTGTTTCCATTCAAGTGGAAGTGGTTGATTCCCCATTGTATTACAATCTCCTATTAGGGAGAAATGGGTTCTATGCTATGACTATTGTTGCTTCAACTGTATTTCGAACTCTCCAGTTTCCTCATTTGAGAAAAATTGTGACTATTGATCAACTCGACTTTTGTTCACTAGATATTACCACTCCCACTGCGAATAATATCACTTTTCTAGGTCAATCCCCCCCTCGTTATCAATCGATTGGGGTAGGTATGCTGAAGATTCAACCCTTATGGGAGTATTTCCTTCATCCCCTCCTAGTACGAAAGTGGAAACCATGAACATTATTTCTACAATTGGTTTTATTTCCAAAGGAAAAGAAGTTGCTGATTCATCCTCTCTTGGCCTCTATCAAGCGTTTTATGATGTTTTCCAATCTACCTCTGATGTCCAACCAGATGATCTTCATCTGGTAGCTTCGTATCCTTACCACTTGCCCTACTGGCTAGAACCCTCTCTTCCCACACTAGACTATCTCACACAGGATTTTCCTTTAGATGAGTCCATCATGGAGATTATGAGTGTGAATGAATCCATATGGAAAAGATCACCATCATCGATCTTATTTTCTTCCCAATGCCAGTTCGGTAGGTTTTGACCTTGTATCCCTTATCAATACTGATATTGTCACCCATCCAAAAACACTTGTATTGTTGCAAAACAAATATTCCAAAGGAAATATTTGCAATATCACTAAGATGAACCCGATTGACATATCAGTCAAGCCTAGAACCATTGAGCATGTTCACATAGGATAGAACTTCTCGATGGAGGAAACTTAAGATTTTAGAGCTCTTTTCAAATAATTTTGTGATATTTTTGCTTGGACTTATCAGGAGATGCCTAGGAATGATCTGTTAATCATTGTACATGAGATTAAAACTTATCCCATGGAAAAACCTGTTCGAAAAAAATTACGTCAAGTCCATCCTAGGAAGGCTGCGGCTATAAAAGTTGAAGTAGAGAAACTTCTGAAGGAGGGATTTATTTATCCCGTACCCTTGACGAAATGGATATATAACATTGTCCCTCTAGCCAAAAATCAGGGCACTATTATATTCTGCATCGATTTTTGAGACTTGAATAAGGCTTGTCCTAAGGACAATTTCCCAACTCCGCATATCGATCAGATCATTGATAACTGTGCTGGAAGTGTCATCTTTTATTTTATGGATGGATTTTTTTGCTACAATCAAATAGAGATTCTACTTGTTGATCAGCATAAAATGGCATTTATTTTCCCATGGGGAACCTTTTCTTATCATAATTTACCTTTTTCCTAACAAACACTGGATCTACATTCCAACGAGCCATGTCCTATGCCTTCAAATTATCAAGCACGTTTTGGAACCGTACCTTGATGATATCCCTGCTCATTCACAGCAATGAGAGGACCATATTGGGAACCTTAAAGACATTTTCCTTAGGTGTCGTCATTATAACATACAGATAAATAAACACAAATGTGTCTTTTTTGTTGAGCCTGGATGCCTTCTTGGATTCGTGGTTTCCAAATATGGCATCCGGATTGATCCTCTGAAAATTGTTGTTATTGTTATAGCTGATTTTACCACACATGGCTGATCACATATTTATGGCCTTCCCTATCCCTCTACAGACTCTTTGGACCCCATGGACAATTACTATACTTTGATGTTTCCAAGTTCATCCCTAAAAACACATGTTTATTTCTGTATGGGACTTTTAATCCCATACCCGCGTATATACGCGAATATTGACCTCAAACCCACGTACATTGGGATGTGTGCATAAGTTCAAATATTTTTGGATTTTTCCTTGATGTTTGTTTGAACCACTTCTCTCTTGGCCTTCCGTATGGCTCGAGATCATTCGGATTTGACCCTCCATTACCCCTTTGGAGTGCTATATAAGGAACCCCTTGGATACATTAATGAGAGGAATTGAAGCACAAGGAAACTATAGTACATTGTTGTCGTTGCTTGCATATAATTGAGTCTGCATCCCTTTGTCCCTTTGGAGCACTTTGTGTTATTCCCAAGCTTGCCTTTGCTTGTGAGCTTTCTATCAAGAGATGGAGGATTGAGGTGGTGGAGGCCCAAGTGGAGGACTCAGTTTCTTCAGTTCGTAGACGTGCCGAAAGAGGTCATCACTTATGTAATATCTGATTTGATTAATAGAAATATCTTTTCCTGTATAATGATGTGCATTTAAATTAATATTGAATCCATGGATGTGTTTAACTGCTTATACATTATTGATTATATATGCTAGATTAGATCTAACACCATATTATATATCATGCTTGTCTTGTTTGCTGTTGTTGAGAGAAATTGCTAGCGCAAGTAGGATTGGAAAAAGCTCAACGGGGATCTACTTCAACCTTTCGGAATAAGGTATAATTCGAGATCCTTTAGTGTTAGATATTTGGTTTCTCTTGCATATGGGAAAGGATTGATTTTTGCGGTTTATCTGTCAGTTTTGGTACACCCCAAGCCATAGTAATTTTCTCTCCATAACAGCTATCTTAGCCTTACCTACCCCAACAAACCTTATTGAGCTCCAAATTTTGCAAGGGAAGGAAAAATTTCTTCATCGTTTCGTGTGCAACTTCACAGAGAAAACACATGGTTATATGTGTCTCCTGAAGAAGGATACTTCATTCTTCTGGGATGACTAGGCCTAGCGATCCTTTGATAATATGAAGCACACTCTGACCCATTCACTCATGACACACCCCCCATATTATTCAAAGAAATTTCTCTTGTATGTTGTTGCCTCCACTACTACCATCGGAATGGTTCTAGCGCAGGAAAATCCCAACAACCAAGAACACATGATATATAACATGAGTAAGAATCTCATTGATTCTGAAACCCATTACTCGCATGAGGAGAAGTTAGCATTGGTCATGATCATTGCTATTCAAAAATTTTCTCATTACATTTTGCTTCATACCACAACTGTACTTGCAGATCAAAACCCTATGTACAACATTTTGACTCATTAGGTACTAGGGGGAAAATATTCCCATTGGATTATTATCCTACAGGAATTTGATCTTGAGTTTGCCGAGGCTACTTCAAATAAATCCTTGGTTTTTCGCGGAGCTAATGTGTGACCTTCCCTGTGCTTTGACAGAAGTTGATCCCAATGATTCATTCCCAGATGAATTCTTGTTCTTGATAAGCACAACTGATCAGTGGTATGGAGAATTGATCATCTATCTCCAGACTCAAATATTTCATACTGACACATCTCGTGAAAATCGCCGTCGTATCCATCACCACGTAAAGTACTACCTCATTCTAAATGATACATTGTACCGACATGGAATTGATTCTATCCTTTAACTATGCCTTATGCATAAAGTGGATGAAACAATTTTGAATGATTGCCACTCTGTAGCATGTGGTGATCATCTTTTTGGGATGGATACAACCCATAAAATCCTTGGAACTGGGTATTTCTGGCCTTTGATCTTCAAATATTGTCATGAGCCAGTTAATAAATTCCCACCCCGTCAACAATTTTATTCGAAAAAGCACACCCACCCTACTCCTTTACACCTCGTCATTGCGGTTGGCCCTTTTGCCAAATGGGGTATTGATTTTATGCATTGTAATCCTACCTCAGCCGAGGGGCATGGTTACATCATCGTAGCCATATATTATTTCACAAAATGGTCTGAAGCAATTCCTACATATGCAGAGGGTGGTGATACCACCGCCTATTGAGATTACATCATCGGGAGTCATTCTCTAGTCTTGTAATATCAAGACAATAGGATTTTGTAGTCCTACGAATACCCTCATATGATTGAGGCGGTGATGTTGTAAAGTCTTGTGAGTAATATCACGACAGTACGATTGTGTATTCCTATGGATATCCTCATATCATTGAGGTGGACAATAGGCTTATGTAGCCCTACGAATATCCTCATAAGGCTGAGGTGGAAAATAGGCTTTTGTAACCCTACGAATCTCCTCATATGGTTGAGGTGGTTGAGGTGGACATTAGGCTTGTGTAGCCCTATTAATATCCTCATATGGTTGAGGTGGTTAGTAGGCTTGTGTAGCCCTGTGAATATCCTCATATGGTTGACGTGGTGATGCAGTAGACTTATGTAGTCCTAAAAATATCGTCATATGGTTGAGGTGGTGATGCAATAGAATTATGTAGTCCTACAAATATCCTCATATGGTTGAGGTGGTGATGTAGTAGACTTATGTAGTCCTACAAATATCCTCATATGGTTGAGGTGATGATGCAGTAGACTTGTGAGTAATATCAAGTTCTACAAATATCCTCATGTTGTGAGGTAGTGTACTTTACTATGTAAAGTAGATATACTATGTGATGTATGGCTAGTCATGATCAACATGTGCTACAAGTCTCCTTTAGGGATTAGCTACCCCTAGAGTGATTTACTTTAGCATGTGACTATATGACCCGAGGAAATACATATGATCATAGGTTTGGAAATGATCTTATGAGTATGATATGATAAATATGATTATTTAATGAAAACACATATGGACCATGTACAGATATTTAATATAAGCACAAAGAAAGAGAGAGAAATTGAATTTCATATCTTGCCACCAAGTAAACTTGAAATGATTAGATATCAGTTGAGTATTAGTTGTGGTAAACAAGTTCAGTTAATTAAGGAATCAACTCCTTAATTTATGCAAGTGATTGTTGGAAATAAACACTGATGGAGAAGTACTAGTTATATTCGGTTACATTCAATTACTGTTCGGTTACATTTAGTTCAGTTTAGTTCGGTTACATTCAGTTCAGTTCAATTACATTCAATTCGGTTACATTTAGTTATGTTCATTTCAACTCAGTTATGTTCCTTTCAACTCAGTTAACTACTCAGTTAGAGTTATTTAATTAATGGAAGGCGCATATCTTCATGTGGAAGATAATTATGGAGTGTCATCTTGACACCAGATTAGTATGGGGTGCATGATTAAGATGGATCATTGTTCTAAGTGTTAACAAGTTGTTGCTACATGCAACCATTCTATTTTTGTTGTAAAACCTAATTTGAATTGTTATTAAAGTGCTATTCACTTGGGAAGTTAGATACAATGTTCCATTTGATCTCCTCTCTCTGGTGCTCTTGGTGAAAGCAATCTGCTATTGTGTTGTAATCATTCTCTTCTACTTATTTATCATAATCTAAGATTGTTTGTTGAGATTTTTATCCTCTGAATCAGTAGAGGGTTTTCTCAGGGTATATCCTGTGTTCTATGGTTTGATTTATGTCTTTGGATTATTGATGATATTTATATCCACTGTTATTATGGATTAAAGTTTTAAAGTTCAAATTTATTCATATTTTTCTCAATCACTAACATGGTATCAGAGCAAGGGAAAGCAAGAGCTTAGTTTTGCGCAAGCAAATAAATCCTACGTGGTCTTGAGAAGTATTGAGCAAAGAGCTTGGAGCCATGGCATCGATCTCCATCCAACTGAAATACCAATTTGATGATACTTCCAAATTGAATGGAAGAGTGTGAATCATTCTTGAGGAGAATGATCTAGATGTTTACTTGAACTCAGTGAGTGAGGACTCTTTATGCAGGGCGAATTAAGGAGCAAGTAAACATGCACCATTTTCGTCCCTTTTCAGGAGACAATTGTCATGGAGACTGTTAGTGCCTTAAATTGTTCTCATGTTACTAAAGAACAAGCCAACACAATCTCATAAAATAAAACTAAGTAAAACAGGTTTTTAGAGTTTTGGTTGTGCGGTTTGTAAACAAGAGGGTAAAAACTCATAAGGCTAAGACAAATACTAAATCATGCAACAATATAAGATTGAGATAAATAATATATGAAACATAAAATAGAAACAACATAAGAACATTATTGAGTTTCATCCACAGTTCATAAGCATTCCATGAGAAATAACCTTAAATAAGAAATGAATTTATAAATTGAGTGATCACACCAATTAGAAATGAAGCCATCAAATAGGATAAGATGGGCTTATAGATTGCATATATAACATAAACATAATCCAAAGTACATAAGAGTTTTTTAACTTAGCTCTATATACAAAAGCTTGATAGCCTCCCCTTGTACAAAATTCGAACCCTCCTTCATTCTATAGTCCTAATTTTAACTTGGTTACATCAAAAACAATTACCTAACTGAATAAATACCTTTTAGGTCATACCATCGAATCACTTAACAAAGTAAAGTTGTTCAAAGTAAACTAATTTATTTACAAAAATTAACTAACAACACCTATGACTTAAAGCATTTTACAAATCTTTAGCATCTTCTACCAAAAGGGCTATCCCTTCAAAATCTTGAGTCTTCCTCTTGGTTCTTTGCTACTTAGCTTCTAGGCACTTGACTCTTTTTTATAATTCCTGATTTTGTTGAGTTTTTTCTTGAACAGTCTGCTTTAGCTCTACACACAAACTTTGTGTCTTCCTTTTCCTCTTCAATGCTTCCTTGGAGATTACAATTAACTCTTGGTAATGGCTGTTAACCTGTTCTAAATCGTCTTTTAATCTTCTCTTGGCTACTACTAATCCTTCATTTGTTTCATGCAGGAATTCTATCTGATACCTATACTATTTGATGCTTCTTTGTAAATTCTCATTCTCAGAATCAATACATTTTCCTTCTGAAGCTGAAGATAGTCCTTC
Source organism: Pseudotsuga menziesii (assembly GCA_001517045.1). Lineage (NCBI taxonomy): Eukaryota > Viridiplantae > Streptophyta > Pinopsida > Pinales > Pinaceae > Pseudotsuga > Pseudotsuga menziesii. The sequence goes on from LPNX010186727.1 coordinate 292,614, forward strand.
TGGCATCCAAGGAATCTTCAATCTCTTAAATATCTCCTCATCATTCTCTTGCTCTTGCTCAGTCATAGTTACAGGAATCCCTGGAGATTCATTACCTTCAAAACTAAATTGAGTTGATGGTTCTACAATGTTTTCTTCATCTGTACATAAACTTGTCATCACTGACTGCTGCTTCATCAAATCATCTTGATGATGGCTAAAATTTACTTTTCTTCAAACCTCTTTTAACATCTTTGAGATTTTAGTCTCTGTTGAGGATGAATTAACCTTCAAAGGAACCTAAATCTTACCTTTAACCTCTTTCTCATTCAAGTTTTCATCCTCTTCTAACTCTTCTTGGGAAGAAGAGTCTTCTATTACTATAATTTTATCTTGAGCTAACTTACGGTCTAACAAATTTTTCATGTTCAATCTCAATTTATTCTTAGGTCTGGTCTTAGGTCTCCAGCCTTCTCCTATCTCTTCCAACATGCTCAAAGTTTTTCCTTCGTTCTTAATGGTTGCAAGCTGAACCACCTTTCTTCTGACTCCTTGTGAAACCAACTTTTCTTGAGACTGCTCTTGTGAACTCTATGCATTGTTAACCCTAGTTTTATCAATCATTGGACTTTCCTTTCTTTCTGAATGTAATCCTGTAAGAACTTGTTCTTGTTAGAATAGGACTTCATCTACTCCATGGCTTACCTCTTCATTTAGGGTATTTTCTACATTATCTAAAACTTGCTTTTGAAATTTTGATGGTTCATCTTCATTATCTTTCCTTTCATCTTCATTAGTTTTATTTTGTTGTTCACTTTCAGGCTTTTCAACCCTTTGTGTCATAGACCTTTCTAGTACACTATCTTTTTCTACTTTGACTATGACATCTTTCTTCAATTTTTTGACTAAGTTATGTGCTTTGTTCACCTCTGTTTTCTTTGATTGGTCCTCTTTCTCACTTTGAAACCCAGACCAAAATAAAAAATAATCCAAGGTCTTTCCCTTCTTTTGGAGCATTGTACTTATGATTAATTTTATCAGACCATGATAAAATATGGACTACTTAGTACGATCCTGATGCTCCCTTAATCTGCTAGACATCTTTTGCAAAATATTAAGGAAAAAGAAAGGGAATTTCATCTTTGATTCATGATTTAAATGCTGCAGAAACCTGAAATGATATTTAAACAGAAACCCATATCTTCCTTCACAAGTTTTATAGCTTTGCAGAATCCTGATTGGCTCTCTCCCCTCTGGTTTGAGTTTTTGTATATGTACTCCTTTACCCAATCTGCAACAACATTTGGTAGCAGGTAATTCTCTGAATTAAAAACAAAAGGCACCTTCTTGAACTAATACTCACCTTCATCAACAATGTCTATACCCTCTGATATTAACTCTCTAGTCAGCCCCATTTTTAGGGTATCAAAGGTGACTATGTATTTTTCTAATCCTTGAGAAAATTTGTATGAAACCTCTGTATCATGGCCATCAATTTTCTCAAAATAATTCAACCAACCTGATTTTGAAAATAACCTTGCATAGTCAGGGAAAGTTTGAGCCCAAGACATGTCTGAAGGCTCAGCCCTATTAGTTTTCCCACTTCTCTTCATTCTTGGTGATAGACCTTAATTGTGTTTTCTTCAGCAAAGAGTTAAAACTGTTTGAGGGTTTATTATTTTAACAGTCGACCATAAACCGAGAAAATTAGACCCTTGATATGAATTTTTCCTTCACAAACTAATAAGTATTTCGACCCTACTGACAGAAAAGACTAACAATTGAGCAAAATTGGGTTCATAAACTTTCATTCTTATTTAACACCAAAAACTAATCCTCTGTCAAAGCGAGCCCAAACTCATGGAGCATGTCAGAAATTTGTTTCATACCTATCTTAATAATGAATTCGGTTGCTAAAAATATGCTTTCTTGTCCTCCCAGGTTTCCACTATCCTTCATAAGTCTATCTTCAATCGGCATGATCGCGCCAATCACTTACCCTGCAAACCCTAAATGGCTAACTGTCTTCATTCATCAACCACAAACTGCTAGGTCTCAATATGGTTTCTGTGATTTTCATGCTTTTAGTAAATGCATAATTGATAATGAATTACCCTCATCGTGCATGATCATTGTTGTTTAAATGATCTGTATCCTCTAACCTCCAGACAACTACAATTCAAACAAATTATTTTTACCTCATCTCAAAACACTTGCCACAATGATTATTATGTCCCAAACATGTATCAATATCCTTGATAGGTGCAAAAAAATCCTCTCATGTGCAAATCTATGAAATCATGAGAAAAATCAATACTTTTTCAAAAGGCACGATTTTCTTGTAGTGCCCTTGTTCACATTTTCCACGCTTGCGCTACAAGAATATCTCTTTAATGATTTTTTAACCAAAACTCAAAAACAATGTGTTAAAGTTTGGTAAATAGCTTTTAATAAAACCTTATGATATTTCTTTAGAACCTTTCAGAAATACATACATCCAATAAGCCCATAAAAAAATATGAAATCTACAAAATTAAAAAGAAAACTTATAAATTAATCATAAACAAAAATCTACTAGCAAAAAACCAAGCTCAAAAATGTTAAATCAAATAAGAAAAATCATGTTTTATGATAAGCATATGATTCAAACTAGAAAACAAAAACAAACTATAACATCTGGCTCCTACTGCGAGATGAAGACCTCCCTGTGAGGCTTCAAGAACCTGTAGATCAGTGCCTTCTGTATTGTAACTAAAACTGTATATTTTTCTGCAAAATTTCCATTGGGCTATGGAGTCTCTATTCAAACCTTTACACACCGGTATATACAATGAAAATCAAATATTTTCCCCTCAAAAACTGTAAAAATGTTTGAGGAATCGTCCATTTACTGGATTAGACAACTCCTCACCATGCAAGGTCTGTAATACAAAAGTATTATTCTCCAGAATCTTTGACACTATGAAAGTACCAAACCATAAATTATCAAACTTACCATGTTTTCCTTTCTGTTCCTTTCTAGCATCCCATCTCAAAACCATATCTCAATTAAAAAATGTGTTCTCTTTGATCTTTTTATCAAACCTTTCTTTGATATTCCTTTTGTACAGCTGATCTTTTTCTTCTACTGATTCATGCTCTTGCTGTAATTCAATTAGTGCATAAATTATCCTTTGAATGTCACTGGGTTCTTCTTGACTGTTTTGAAGAAATTTCATCACGAGAATACCAAGTTGAACAGGAAACATTACATCAGTGCCATATACCAATTGAAAAGGAGAAGTTCCAATTTCCTTTTTAATTGTTATCATGTCAGCCCACAGTGCATATTTTAACATTGAGTCCCATGACCGTTTATTCTGACTCAACAACTTTTTGATGCTCTAAATAATGCTCTTATTGGTTGACTTAGCTAACCCATTTCCCTAAGGGTAATAAGGTGTTGACTGTTTCAAAACAATCCCATTCTCTTCACAAAATTTCACCATAGCTTTGGATTTAAAATCTTTAGCATTATCAGTCAATAACTTCTTGGGACATCCAAATCTGCTAAGAATATTTTCCTAAATAAAACAATGATTACCTTGTCTGTTGCATTTCTTGTGGGTATAGCTTCTACCCATTTAGTGAAAACATTTGTAGCTGTCAAAATCCATTTATGCTTCCCTGAAGAAGAAGGATTTATCTCCCCAATAAAATCCAATCCCCACTACTGAAAAGGAGCATTCACTGCAATAGACTTCAAAGGTAAAGACACTAACTTTTGATTACCAACAAAATTTTGACATGGGATACAAGCTCTTACCTACTGGTATACATCAGAGAATAAAGAAGGCCAATAATATCTGGACCTCAAGACTTTATAAGCAATTTTCCTTCCAATACTTATGTCCCCCACAAGCACCTTCATGAGATTCTGAGATTACCTCCTCAACTTCTGGCTTGTCCAAAAATCTAAGTAGAATACCTCCTGGATCTTTCCAAAATAGTTGTTGTTCTATCAAACAATATTTAGTAGCTCTCAACTTCAAAGACCTAGCAGCCCTTTTATCTAGATGTTCAGGGTAGTGTAAATACAAAAGGAAGTGTACAATGTATGCATACCATGTGGATTCTGCATATTGTTCCGTAATCTTTTCCTTTTCTTGTTCAGCTTACAATTCTTCTTGTACAGGTTGTTCTGCCATCAGATGAAGACCTAAAGCTTGACAATTTGAATCAGCTAATAATTTAGCCAAACCCTAACCCTTCACTAGTTTTGTAGGTTTAATGTCCACGTCATATTCCATTATCTTAGCAATCCATTTTCCTCTTTTTCCTTCACTATTAGGTTGAGTTAATATATCCTTAATGGTAGCATTAGGAACGTAAGAAATGATTTTTGAATGTAAAACATAAATTATGAAGATTTTTAATGCCTTTACCAATGAGTAAGCTTGTTTCTCAAAAGTGTTGTACTTCAACTATGAATCTCTAAGAGTCTTGCTGAAAAATGCAATTGGTTGCTCAAGTACATCATTATTCTTCTGTAACAACACAGCTGCTAAAGTATCCTTTGATGCAAAAGAAAAAGTCAGAAATTCCTTTGAAAAATCAAGACTCACTAGCACTGGTGCTTCTGTAAGAGCCAACTTAATCTTCTCAAATGAATTGCTATCCTTTACAGTCCACTTCACTTCCTGATCCTTTTTCAACATGGCTATTATTTTTTTAATGGTTTCAGCAAAATTTGGTATGAACCAATGCATAAAATTTATTTTTCCAATAAAATATTGCACATCCTTCTTACTTCTTGGTAAAATTATCTTCAAAATAGCTTTTACCATTTCTGGATCTATCCTTATGCCATCAGATGAAACCAAATGACCCAACAACTTACCCTCATGTACAAAAAAATGTGATTTTTTTAGATTGAGATACAATCCATATTTTATGCATTTCAAAAAAGTTTGTTTTAGGTGCTTTAAGTGTTCTTCATCAGACTGGGAGAAAACTGTTATGTCATTCAAATATATCACCACAAACTTATCCTTCTCTCCAACAAAAGCTATGTCCATAGCTCTTTTAAAGGTATCTCCATCATTCATTAATCCAAATGGCATTTTGTCGTACATGAAAGTACCCCAAAGGGTAGTGAAGGTTATCTTTTCTCTGTCATCAGGGTGCATTGCAATTTGATTATACCCTGAAAAACCATCCACCATTGAAATCCTTTGTGCACCCACCACCTTCTACCATATTTGTTCAATTTTTGGTAAAGGATAGTTGTCTTTAAGTGAAAACCTATTTAGATTATGGAAATCAAAACAATCTTATTTCTCCATTCTTTTTTCTGACAGGGACTAGATTTGCTACCCATGAAGAATATCGAAGAGGAACAATGATCTTAGCATCCAACAACTTTTTTACCTCTTTTTTCTATGACAGGGAATAAAGCAGGATTGATTCTCCTCAGTTTCTATCTGAATGGTTTGACATTTGGTTTCAAAGGCACTTTATGCTGTATAATACTAGTATCATAAGCCTTCAAATATTCATATGAACAAGCAAACATATCAACATATTCTTTTAACATCTTGATGTACCTGTTTATTTGCTCTGTTGTAAGTGCCTTTGAGATCTTCACCATCCTGGGATGTTCCTTTGTGCCAATATTACAATCTATTACATTTTCCTTTGAATACTGCATAGCCGGTTTTAAGGGGGTATCATCCTTCGAAAAAATCCTCTCTAAAGGCACCAAACTCTTAGGAATAAAATTTATTTTCAGCCCATTGATTTTGTGACCTATAATTTCATTTTCTGCAACACCCTCAGTATATTCAGTTTCATCATCCTATTCATCAATCAATTAAGGAATTAGAGAACTCACCAGTCAGCTCTAAAAACCTTTTAATCTCTAAATCATCCTCAAAAACTCTCCATTTCTTTATATTATCAGGCACAGAAGGTATGTACCTAACTTCAATAGGATATTTCAGCTAAGTTGTTTTAGGAATCTTGAAATGTGTAGCTGCTAGGGCAATAGAATCAGTAGTTTGGTTATGGTCTCTAGGAATATAGGAAATATTGAATTCCACAAATAAATTATCTATCATATCCCATACTTTGTTCCTGTATACTTTCAACAAAACTTGTTCTTCTTGATAGTTATTCCTTACTTGCTGAACAACCAACTTGGACTTACCATAAACAGAAATTTGTTGAATACCTAAGTCTTTTGCATCGTTTAAACCCAACAATAATGTCTCATACTCTATTGTGTTGTTTGTGGTTACAAACTCGAATTCGTGCATCAAACTTACTGATTCATCACTAGGAGAAATCAACAAAATACTTGCTCATGCTCCCTCCTTGGATGAGGAGCCATCAAAATACATCTGCCAAAGTTCATCCTTCTATTCTATAGAACGCTTTACTGGTATCTCTTTTTCAACCCGCAATATGCCATTAATGTTATCATCACTAAAGTGCAACATACAAGTCCCCAAATCCTTTTCAACAGCATATAACGGATGATTTGTAGGATTTTTGTCGTTAGTCACAATATAAGCAAATTATAACTCTCTATACAACCTCCTGTTCTCACCTCCAAAGACAGGGATGGTTGCATATGTTAAGTCCATCAGTAAATTTCCCCCAAATTTCTTAGCCCAAGATCTAGAAAGGAGCATTCCAAATTTAGGTGTGATATCTTCCACTACTACATCCATAATAACACTTTTCATTGGTAGCTGAGCTAAGCTAACCACCATGTCCTTTATCACTCCTAAACATTTTACAGCTCTAGAATCAAAGGCATACAAATCATGATAAGATTTTGTTATGCTCAATCCCAAAGCTTCCATGATTGCTTTTGGCATTAGATTATGAGATGCTCCTGAATCCAAAAGAGAATTATGAATCATCTGCTCATGGATGGTTGATGTGATATAAAAATGTGGGGATGCACTTGCATCATTTTTAGTTTTCTCTGCTAAAGCTGATCCAATAAAATTTTTGAAATTCTCCTCCTATAAGTTTACTGTGTCAGAAGCTACTTGACTGGTTGTTGAACCCATCATTTTCAAAACAGAATTCTTATAATAGGAATTTTTAATCAATTCAGTGAAAGGAATTGGGACTTTAATTTTGCACAATTCATTTTCAAAGTTAAAATTCTGCATGTTCTTATTCGCTTCTTCAACTTCAATAACCTTCTCTGGATTATCCTGATTCTGTCTTTTTTCTAATGCTGGATTTGATTAATGTTTAGGAGGAAGAATTACCTTCTTTTTAGGGTTTTGAACCACCCGCTTTGGTCCTGACCTCAAATTTAGGGTTTTATGAGGCTCACTTTGATATATATTAGATGTTACTTCAAGGTTTAAATCATCTTCTATCTAAAAAACATTTGCATCATAATATTTAGAATTTAAAAAATCTTCCTCAATCACAAAACCTTCAGTCAACTGTTCTCCAAAATAATTTATGTCTTGATCTGGATCCTCAAACTTCTCATCCTCTTCTATTTCTCCTTCATCAGTGACATTGTTTTGAAGTGGGGGTGGCACCTTTTGATCTTCATCTTCTCTCCTTTCTCTATGTATATCATTATTCCTTCTCTCTCTAGGGATAAAACAAGGTGCAAAATATCTTATAATCTGATTTGGGTTATTAGGGTTTCTGTCCCCTTCTTGAGCAGTCCTATTGGGATTTTTTTCCAATTCCAATTTATTTAATTTTGTTGTTAGGATTTTCACTAATTTTTCCATCTCATTAATTTTACCATCTACAGGCGGTGATGTTGAAACTACTGGAGCTGCCTCCCTTTTACCTTTTCTGTCATAAGCTTGTTGAGATGAGTTTACCTTCAATCTGTTAGAGGCAAGAATATTAGATTCTACCTCTAAAGCTGCTTCTTGCATATTCAGTAAAGTGATAGGTCTCCTTTCTCTCAGGAGTAAGGAAAACTCATGGTCAAAAGCATTAGCATAGGTGAGTTTCGCTGAAGTTTTAGAAGGCTTGATTTCTACAGGGATTCTTCCATACATTTTGTTAAACCTCTTAGAGAAGTCAGCTATAGTTTCATATTTCTTCATTCTTAGAGCTCTAAACTCTGTAATGTAATATGTATGATCCTTAGTATCACCCCACTGTCTCATGAAAACATCTTGAATCTCCTCTATTAAAGTAATGAAATTTTCTGGTAACTCTCTGAACCATTTTCTGACCTCTCCATCCAGACTATGTACGAACATTCTCATCCACACATCTTTTGACTCAATATTTTGATTATCTGCATAGCTGAGAAATGCATCCCAATGCTCTTCAGCTGTTGTCTCACCTTGTCTATTAAACCTAGGCAAGTACTTTTGGTAATCTCCACCAGGAAAAGCATTTAAGGGCTCAGGTAAAACTAAAGGTGCATACCTAGCTACCACCATTCTATCCATCATATCTAATGGCTATTGTTGGGCTGCCATTTTTAGACTGGCTGGTTTAGATGAAGGAAAAGCTTGACTAGAACTTGGCTGAAAAGGACTCTTATTGACTTTAAACTGAAATAACGGGATTTTTCCAGGAGATAGGGATTTTTTTTCTTGAAGGACTAAGGATCAGTAAATATTTGAAAATTGCTAACAGGGATTGTAGGTTTCAACCATGATGAATCTTGTTCTTCTTCCTTTGCAAATGAAAAGGGTGAAAATAGATCAATTTGGGCAGGGTTACATAAGGCTGGAGATGGCTAAGAACTCTTAATTTTCCTAGTTGTTTTTAGAATTTTCTCTGGTTCTAAGACACCCAAGTGTAATGGTGAACTGGGTCTACTTCTTATCACAAATCCCTTAGTAGTCACTATGAATTGTTTGGTGAAATGTAGTCTTTATGATTTGTTGGTTTTGTCCACCTCCCAAAACCATTTGAATGATGAATAACCCATGGAAAGTATGCTTCAGCTTCATCCCCGACAGTGGCGCCAAAGATGTTAGTGCCAGAAATTGTTCTCGGACTACTAAAGAACAAGCCAACACAATCTCATAAAATAAAACTAAGTAAAACATGTTTTTAGGGTTTTGGTTGTGCAGTTTGTAAACAAGAGGGTAAAAAATCATAAGGCTAAGACAAATACTAAATCATGCAACAATATAAGACTGAGATGTATAATATATGAAACATAAACCAAAAACAGCATAAGAACATTACTGAATTTCATCCACAGTTCATAAGCATTCCATGAGAAATAACCTTAAACATGAAATGAATTTATAAACTGAGTGATCACACCAATAAGAAATGAAGCCAACAAATAGGATAAGATGGGCTTATAGATTGCATATATAACATAATCAGTAATCCAAAGTACATAAGAGTTTTTGAACTTAACTCTGTATACAAAAGCTTGATAGCCTCCCCTTGTACAAAATTTGAACCCTCCTTCATTCTACAGTCCTACTTTTATCTTGGTTACATAAAAAATAGTTACCTAACTGAATAACTACCTTTTAGGTCATACCATCGAATCACTTAACAAAGTAAAGTTGTTCAAAGTAAATTAATTTCTTTACAAAAATTAACTAACAACACCTATTACTTAAATCATTTTACAAATCTTTAGCAGCTTCTGCCAAAAGGGCTATCCCTTCCAAAGCTTGAGTCTTCATCCTGGTTCTTTGCTGCTCAGCTTCTAGGTCCTCGACTCTTTTTGATAATTCCTGATTTTGTTGAGTTATTTCTTGAACAGTCTGCTTCAGCTCTCCACATAGACTTTGTGTCTACCATTTCCTCTTCAATGCTTCCTTGGAGACTACAATTAACTCTTGGTAATGGCTATTAACCTCTTATAAATCCTCTCTTAATCTTATGTTGGCTACTACTAATCCTTCATTTGTTTCATGTGGGAACTCTATCTGATACCTATATTGTTTGATGCTTCTTTGTAAATTCTCATTCTCAAAATCAATACATTTTCCTTCTGAAGCTAAAGACAATCCTTCTAGAATCCAAGGAATCTTCAATCTCTTAAAGATCTCCTCATCATTCTCTTGCTCTTTCTATGTCATAGTTACAGGAACCCATGGAGATTCATTACCTTCAAAACTGAATTGAGTTGATGGTTTTGCAATGTTTTCTTCATCTGCACATAAACTTGTCATCACTGACTGCTGCTTCATCAAATCATCCTTATGATGGATAAAATTTACTTTTCTTTGAACCTCTTTTAACAGCTCTGATATTTTAGTCTCTATTGAGGTTGAATTAATCTTCAAAGGAACCTGACTCTTACCTTTAACCTCTTTTTCATCCAAGTTTTCATCCTCTTCTAACTCTTCTTGGGAACAAGAGTCTTCTATTACTGTTATTTTCTCCTGAGCTAACTTAGGGTTTAACAAATTTTTCATGTTCAATATCAATTTATTCTTAGGTCTAGTCTTAGGTCTCCAACCTACTCCTATCTCTCCCAACATGCTCAAATTTTTCCCTCATGCTTAATGGCTGCAAAAGATAAACCACCTTTCTTCTGACTCCTTGTGAAACCAACTTTTCTTCAGAATACTCTTGTGAACTCTATGCATTGTTAACCCTAGATTTATCAATCTATGGACTTTCCTTTCTTTCTGATTGTACTCCTATAAGAACGTGTTCTTGTTCTAATAGGCCTTCATCTACTCCCTGGCTTACCTCTTCATTTAAGGTATTTTCTACATGATCTAAAACCTTCTTTTGAAATTTTGATGGTTCATCTTCATTAGATTTCCTTTCATATTCATTAGTTTTATTTTGCTGTTCACTTTCAGGCTTTTCAACCCTTCGTGTCATAGACCTTTCTTGTACACTATCTTCTTCTACTTTGACTATGACATCTTTCTTCAATTTTTTGACTAAGTTCTGTGCTTTGTTCACCTATCTTTTCTTTGATTGGTCCTCTTTCTCACTTTGAAACCCAGACCAAAATAAAAAATAATACCAGGTATTTCCCTTCTTTTGGAGCACTGTACTTATGATTAATTTTATCAGACCACGATGAAATATGGACTACTCAGTATGATCCTAATGCTCCCTTACTCTGCTAGACATCTTCTGCAAACTCTTAAGGAAAAATAAAAGGAGGTTCATCTTTTATTCATGATTTAAATGTTGCAGAAACCTGAAATGATATTTAAACACAAAGGCATATCTTCCTTCACAAGTTATATAGCTTTGTAGGATCTTGATTGGCTCTCTCCACTCTGGTTTGAACTTCTGTATATGTACTCCTTTACCCCAATATGCAACAACATTTGGCAATAGGTAATTCTCTGAATTTAAAACAAAATGCACCTTCTTGAACCAATACTCACCTTCATCAGCAATGCTTGTAGCCTCTAATATTAACTCTCTAGTCAGCTCAATTTTTAGGGTATCAAAGGTGACTATGTCTTTTTCTAATCCCTGAGCAAATTTGTATGAAACCTTTGTATGATGGCCATCAATTTTCTCAAAATAATTCAACCAACCTGCTTTTGAAAATAATCTTCCACAGTCAGGGAAATTTTGATCCCAAGACATGTCTGAAGGCTCAGCCCTATTAGTTTTCCCACTTCTCTTCATTCTTGGTGATAGACCTTAATTGTGTTTTCTTCAGCAAAGAGTTAAAACTATTTGAAGGTTTATAATTTTAACTGTCGACCATAAACTGAGAAAATTAAACCCTTGATATGAATTTTTCCTTCATAGACTAATAAGTATTTCGACCCTATTGACAGAAAAGACTAACAATTGAGCAAAAATTAGGTTAATAAACTTTCATTCTTAGTTAAAACCAAAAACTAATCCTCTGTCAAAGCAAGCCCGAACTCATGGAGCATGTCAGCAATTTATTTCATACATGTCTTAATAATGAATTCAGTTGCCAAAAATATTCTTTCTTGTCCTTCTAGGTGTCCACTATCCTTAATAAGTCTGTCTTCAATTGCCACGATCGCACCAATCACTTACCCTACAAACCCTAAATGGATAACTGTCTTCATTCTTCAACCACGAACTGCCAGGTCTCAATACAGTTTCTGTGATTTTCATGCATTTAGTAAATGCATAATTGATAATGAATTACCCTCATCGTGCATGATCATTGTTTTTTAAATGATCTGTATCCTCTAACCTCCGACAGCTACAATTCAAACAAATTATTTTTACCTCATCTCAAAACACTTGTCACAATCATTATTATGGCCCAAACATGTATCAATATCCTTGACAGGTGTAAAAAACTCCTCTCATGTGCAAATCTAGGAAATCACGAGCAAAATCATAACTTTTTCAAAAGGCACAATTTTCTAGTAGCGCCCTTGTTCACGTTTGCTCTGCTTGCACTACAAGATATATGTTTAATGATTTTTTAACCAAAACTCAAAACAATGTGTTAAATTTTGGTAAATAGCTTTTAATAAAACCTTATGATATTTATTTACAACCTTTCAGAAATACATACATCCTATAAGCCCATAAAAAACTATGAAATCTACAAAATTAAAAAGAAAACTTATAAAATCAATCATAAACAAAAATCTACTAGCAAAAAACCAAGCTCAAAATTGTTAAAGCAAATAAGAAAAATCATGTTTTATGATAAGCATATGGTTCAAACTAGAAAACAAAAACAAACTATAACAAATACTTTTTTATTAGTCAGTGAGGAATCAAACAAAATGATTGAAAACCCACTTCCAAAATTGGCCAATTTAGCTTACTCGCAAGAATATTTGAAAAATCCACAATTGTGTGAGAGATACGATCAGGTATTTGAAGATGAAATTCTCAGAATTCGTGTTATGGCTGTTTTCTCAAAGTGGACCAATTAATGGAACAACCCCAAGAGTTGTAAGCTGGATATTATCATTTTTCAATGGATCTTGTGTATAATGAGAGCTTCATAGAGTTGAGATATCATCCAAAGAAGAGGATGATCATTGGAAGAATTTTTCTTTGAAAGAAGAACATTCACTTTGGGTTGCATGGGATCCAATTTCTCCATGCAGAGATTTTCTACCTCCTACATGCACTCAAATTTGCAAAGAGATCAAGACCGAGGGACTATAGTAATCTCCACAAGGAAGCAGAGATCAAGAGGGAGCATGCAAAACAATAAAAAGATAAGTACCCAAATTTTTTATTATATGCTACTTAGATCTATATGCTTTTGAATGGTTTCATTACAGTCATATAGAGGATGCATGATTGTTCATAAGATATGAATATAGAGCATGCATGATTATTTTATAAAATATGAATATAGAGCATGCATGATTATGAATATAAGGGATGCATGATTGTTTCATAAAGATATGAATATAGAGTTGCATGCTTGTTTCATAAATATAGAGATGCATTATTGATTCATGAGATATGAATGTTGGGCTGCATGCTTATTTAATTATCATATGCTCTTATAAAATCAGATTATGTTTTATTACAATTTGTATTCTTGGATTTGGAATTGTGTTTAGCATATACATTGTTGTTCCTATGTTTATTGGAATGTTATCAATCTCATGAGTCCAAATTTTGCGAGATGATATAAAGACTGATATAATACTGATATAAGATTGATATAAGACTTATGTAGAAATGATACAAGGCTGAAAACATCATTCATAAGATATGAGCTTTAGGGAAGCATGATTGTCTCATGAACTGTGAACATAATACTACATGATTCGCTAGATAGAAGGCTTCATGCTTACCTCATGAGATATGAACATGAGACTATATATTTATTTCATAAAATGAATTTTTGGACTGATATATGACTGATATAGGGCTTCATATCAATACATAATATTACAATGGGTTATGATAAATCAATTGGTCAATCTATGTACATAACTAAGTAAATATTTATCGGTATATTGAAAGTATTCCATGTGAATAAAATTCATGAGTATGAAATGGTTCTAACCATGAGAATAATCTGTCTTGGTGGGAAAATTAATATTCCCTTACCTATAAGTAAATAAGGACATGAATGTGGAGTTATTATGATGGTTGAGCCTGGAAGAGAACAGTTCGAGAGGTTCCTATGTCTCTTGGGAAGCAGAAAAAATAGATGGCTTAATTATATTCTGATAGATGTGAAGACTCTTGAAGATATTCTTATTTAGATTCATGTAACAAATAAGAGCTTCATATATAGATAAGAATAAGTCTTCATGATGGAGGACCCATATTATGATTCTCACATTTACATGGTGAGAGGGAGTTGCTAGTCTCACTAGCTCCTGAAGAACCAATGTAACTGGTTGATGTGCCTCCTGTAAAAGGGAGATATGCATGATGCTCATATTCAGAAGGAAGTTGAGAACTGTATTCAAGAATATTGTTATGATTCTTATGATTAGTGGTGTGGTAGTCACCATACAAATATTTTCCTCAGTTAAGGAAACATGTGCAGTGAAAGAGCTTGAAGAGTTTTAGGAGGATGGACTACAAATCCATGGCCACACATATGAAGGTAAATATGAAATTTCATAATTCTTATTTCATATTTGGAGGATCTCAAGTCAGTTGAGATGTATTTGGTTAGTCACAGGTCCCAAGATCTGTTATGTGCTTTGAATTTTGTACATAGACATGTACAAAGCATGTGTTGTGGTACCTACTTGGTACAAGTGTATGTGGACTCATATATGTCTTGATCAGTAAAAGATAGTTTTAAATATATATGAAATATGACTAATATAGTGATCGAGGAAGATCACATGTGTTGGTCTAGATAGAGAATGTTGAAAAGCAATAAATATTTTAAGGGTTCTAGTCAGTTATATTTGAGACATAGTACATATCCATAGATGAGCAGCATTGCCAGCATTCTTATTAAGCTTATGTCTAGAACAAGCTTGGTATAGTACATAATAACTCGTCTAGTTGAAAAGGGAGTATTGGTGTGTCTTCATAGGAAATAGTAGATAAAGTCTCCACCAGTCAGTCATTGTACATGACTTAGGCAACCAAGGGTTGTGATAGCTTTTGGAGAGAATCCACATGAGAAGAGACATGGTCAAAAGTCTCAGAGACTATTTATAGTCTGGACCGTTAGAGAACGGTTAAAAACTCTTAAAGAGGTAGTTGGGGTGCTGCAAATATAAAGAGAATGATCACTAAGAAAGTGATCATGACTTGAAGAACATCACTGAGAATGGAAAGCTCACAAAGAACTTCTCTAGATAATAGAAGATTCAAGAAGTCAACAAATGTTGAAGAGTGAAAGGAAAGATAAGTCTTTCTTTCTGCATGTTATTACACATTTTTTTATAATGTTCTATGTGATGGATTTAAAAAAAAATCCATGGTTTCTAGTTTAGAGAAACTTTATTCTGGATTGGATCCAGACTATGCTACTTTGTGTAAGTAGTTGGTTGGTCTTTGAGCAGACCTATTGTGTTTTATGATTACTACTAAGAAAATGTTTGAGTACCTTTGAGATACATTAAAATAGGCTCTTTATTGTATTTGATACATGGCAGACCTATTATTTGATTGTGCTATCCAGCTATTGTTTTAGCCTGAGATAAGTGATATAATTTGAGGCTAGTACTACAAAATCTAAGTGTATTGCGGCTAGTACTACAGAAGAAAGATGTATGTATGAGAGTACTACAAAAGAAAAATGTGTTTTACGGATAGTACTACATACTGAGGAGTATTGTAGCATGGGATTCTACCTACTAGGGTTAAATACTTGAGCCTACAGTCATTAGGTGTTAATAGTCAAGATTTCTCGAAAACCCTGTATGTGTTTATGATCAAACACATTTGAGATGAATTTTTACTTCATTGAAATCATGGTCATGAGTTCCAGTACATAGGTATTGATGAGAAGATTGCAAATTTGTGACAAGCCTCTATTTGTGAAGAAGTTTAAACACTTTTGAGATAAGCTTGGTATGGCAGAGAATGTCTCCCTTGCTAAGAGGGAGTGTTGAGATTCTAGCATCGAGAGTCATTCTCCAGTCTTGTAATATCAAGACATTGGGATTTTTTAGTCCTATGAATATCCTCATATGATTGAGGTGGTGATGTTGTAAATTCTTGTGAGTAATATCAGGACAATAGGCTTGTGTATTCCTACGAATATCCTCATATGGTTGAGGTGGACAATAGGCTTCTGTAGCCCTATGAATATCATCGTATGGTTGAGGTGGACAGTAGGCTTATGTAACCCTATGAATATCCTCATATGGTTGAGGTGGTGATGCAGTAGACTTATGTAGGCCTACGAATATCCTCATATGGTTGAGGTAGTGATGTAGTGTACTTATGTAGTCTGACAAATATCCTCATATGGTTGAGGTGGTGATGCAATAGACTTATGTAGTCCTACAAATATCCTCATATGGTTGAGGTGGTGATGCAGTAGACTTGTGATTAATATCAAGTTCTACAAATATCCTCATGTTGTGAGGTGGTGTATTTTAACATGTAAAGTAGATATACTATGTGATGTATGGATAGTCAAGGTCAATAGGTGCTACAAGTCTCCTTTAGGGATTAGCTACCCCTAGAGTGATTTACTTTAGCATGTGACTATATGACCTGGGGAAATACATATGATCATGGGTTTGGAAATGATCTTATGAGTATGATATGATAAATATGATTATTTAATGAAAACACATATGGACCATGCAGATATATTTAATATAAGCAAAGAGAAAGAGAGAGAACTCGAATTGCATATGTTGCCACCAAGTAAACTTGAATTGATTAGATATCAGTTGAGTATTAGTTATGGTAAACAAGTTCAGTTAATTGAGGAGTCAACTCCTTAATTTATGCAAGTGATTGTTGGAAATAAACACTGATGGAGAAGCACTAGTTATGTTCAGTTACATTTAGTTACTGTTCAGTTACATTCAATTCAGTTCAACTACATTCAGTTCAGTTCAGTTACATTCAGTTCGGTTACATTCATTTATGTTCAGTCACATTCAGTTCAACTCAGTTACATTCATTTCAACTCAGTTAACTACTCAGTTAGAGTTAGTTAATTAATGGAAGGCGCATATCTTCATGTGGAAGATAATTATGGAGTGCCAGCTTCACACCAGATCAATATGGGGTGCATGATTAAAGATGGATTAGTGTTCTAAGTGTTAACAAGTTGTTGCTACATGTAACCATTCAATTTTTGTTGTAAATCCTAAATTAACTTGTTATTAAAGTGACATGCACTTGGAAAGTTAGATACGGCGTTCCATTTGATCTCTTCGCTCTAGTGCTCTTGGTGAAAGAAACCTACTATTGTGTTGTAATGATTCTCTGCTACTAATCTATTATACTCTAAGATCGTGTGTTAGGTTTTTTATCCTCTGAATTAGTAGAGGGTTTTCCTAGGGTATATCCTATGTTCTATGGTTTTATTTATGTCTTTGGATTATTGATGAGATTCATATGCATTGTTATTATGGATTAAAGTTTTAAAGTTCAAATTTATTCATATTTGATTAATCACTAGCACCACCCACTTTTTATTCAATCATGTGATAGCTAGGTTTGGAGTTTTGCAAGCTATATTCACTGACCACAGATCTCATTTCTAGAATCAGATGATAAATGAGTTGAGTGCTAAGTTGGGTTTTCGTCATGAAAACTCAACTTTGTATTATCCGTAGGCTAATGATCAAGTAGAGGCCATTAACAAAGTTTTAAGAACAATGTTGCGTAGGATGGTTGGAGATCATAAATCCAACTGGCACTTGACTCTCTTTTCCGCACTTTGGGTTTACAGAACTTTAGTGAAAATGACAAATAGTTTCACACCCTTTCAGCTAGTCTATGGACTGGAAGTTGTCCTTCCTATCGAAAGTCAAATTTTCTCACTCAAACTCGTAGTAGAACTTCTACCAAACGCTTCCACCGAGGAAGAAAGATTTATGTACTTGACTAACCTTGATGAAACTAGAAGAGATGATGCCTTGGCTAATGAGACACACAAAAGACACGTCAAGGAAAAATATGGCCGGTATGTTCAACCTCATGTTTTCAATGAAGGTGACCTAGTCCTGATTTATGATCAGAGACATGATAAACTAGGAAGGGAAAGTTTGAATCCATGTGGTACGGCCCCTTTATCGTCAGTAAGGTCTTAGAAAAAGGGGCTTATGAGCTTGTAGATTATGATGGGATACCCTTTGGAAAACCTCGCAATGGGTTGTACCTGAAGAGGTACTATGCTTAATTCATTTATGTATGGTACCTTGTATATATGTATATTTGGCTTTCAGTGTGTTTTGTCATTTTAAATATGCTTTTGATTTGATGTCCATACTGTTTATACCATGTTGTGGTTATGCAGATTGGATGGATTTATACGGTTTCGATGATGGTGCATGTCATCATACCTAAACCTTGCTTCAACAGCTTGGGTGTTGTATTCCCCAACTTGGGATTTAGTCAGTTCAGGAGTGGTTTGTATTGGTATGGCTACTGACAACATCATCGAGTATCAAGAAGTGATAGGTTTACTCACTGAGGCTGCATCTTGGGACATTCATGATTTGGTAGTATTTATGGACTCTCAATTAGTGGTTTGTCACCTAAATCACGTTTACACTATCAGGAACCCTACAATTTTTTACCTCTTTCAGAGGGTGCATCTGTTAGAAAGGTCATTTGATTTCATTACTTATAGGCATATCCCTAGGTCTAATAATATGATTACTGATTCATTGGAAAATTTCATTCTAGACTGGCATATTTCCCATTCATAACTTGTTAAAATAAACATGGTCAATCATAAAGTAAAATAAACAGTAAAAGACATGTAAATCTCATGTAAATAAAATCATCCATTTGAAACCACATGTAAACACTAGAATCAAGTATGTATATGTGTGTGTGTGTGTGTGTGTGTGTGTGTGTATAAAAAGTGTTTTTTACAAAAAATTGGTCATGAGACCTCATATGAAGCAATGTGGATTTCAGGAATACAAAATCATACAAAAATCCTGAAGCTAGCTAAGCTTTCAAGGATACATCGTGCAGAACACTCTAATGGTGCTTGTGGTAGCACATAATGGCCCTTTCTACCCTAAGTAGCAAGTGACTAAAGCATCCCAATACTCCCAGGGTATGTCTTTGGAACCTCGTAGGGAGGTCATCAATAATAACATCTAGGATACCCAGAGTCAGCCAATCTAGGTTCTCTCTAGCTCCATGAGCTCATCATCACCTCTATGAACAAAGAGATCTCCTGCTCGCCTATCCATTGGGAAATATCCCCCAAGCTGTGCATCACCAACATCTGCATGTAAAAATTCAGGTTTTGTTATCATACATAAAAATCATAAAACATGAAAAAAATAAAAATATAATCAACACCTTAGGTTTTGCTTCTTACCAATGTCACCCCATTGTGCGCCAGGTGGTAGTGGTAGGTTTGGATCTCCTTATAAATTGGTCCCTTCATATGCATAATCCTCAATCATGAGGATCTGATCACTCATCTAGCAGAACAAGGAAGCCTTGAACTTCACCTTAGCCCCACCACCTCCTGTGTGGGCCATGATATCTACCCACCATGACATACAAGGGTCCCTAGCTCTCATATCTATGAACACCACATGGGGATTCATGAGGGGTACCCTCTCGAAGAAAAAACATGCTAATATAGTCTCGTACCCAAACGGTTTTAATTATCCTTGCTGACATTTTGTCAACTGATCCTTGAATACAGGTAATAGTGCCTCATCCCAATTGTATACATTAGGTGCCATAGCCTCTAGGGCATACAACATGTGTGCTTGAGATGCCTGGTGATCCGCTTGGATCCTAACCAGCCTCTGCATGGTAAATAGAACACTTTGAAGTGGAAGATCCATCACAGCCTTGATAGGAATCTTCTTACCTGACATTTTAGTTCCCAGAAATAAATGGTGAACAATGAGCTCCTATGTAGTGATGTCCCCACCTCGGGAACCAGTTAGAGAAATAGGAGCCTCTCATCTAGACAACCCTATCATAAAGTATATGTCTTATACCTCCATAGTCACAATATGAGGTTCTAACTCAAAATAATGTTGCTCTGGATTCCACATCCGTAGTATATATTCCAGTAAGCGGGCATATGAAACTATGCTAGGAGTATGGAAGAACTTCAGAAGGCCACAGTCTCGTAGGAAATCCACACAATCCACATCTCTTGTGGCATAAGCATCATCATCATTATGTTGTCTTTCCTTCCAGACTACCATTTTTTACCAAATTAACTTGCCAAAAATCATCAATGAGCTATTTAAAACATATTTTGCCATTAAAAATGCTCAAAATATTTTTATGTGGTTAGGGTAAGTAGTATTTTGAGATCACGACCGAAACTGCCTCTGCCCCCGTTGAGACGGAGTGGTGTTACCACCTAAGTGATGTCCCCACCTCAGGAACCAGTTAGAGAAATAGAAGCCTCACGTCTGGACAACCCTATCAGAAAGTATATGTCTTCTACCTCCACAATCACAATATGAGGTTCTAACTCAAAATAATGTTGCTCTATATTCCACATCCATAGTACATATTCCAGTAAGCGGGCATATGAAACTATGCTGGGAGTACGAAAGAACTTCAGGAGGCCATAGTCTCATAGGAAATCCACACAACCCACATCTCTTGTGGCACAAGCATCATCAATCTTTCCTTCCATACTACCATTTTTTACCAAATTAACTTGCCAAAAATCATCAATGAGCTATTTAGAAACATATTTCACCATTAAAAATGCTCAAAATCTTTTTATGTGGTTGGGGAAAGTAGTATTTTGAGCTCACGGTCGGAACCACCTCTGCCCCGTTGAGACAGAGTGGTGTTACCGCCTGAGTTTAACTAAAAAACTGTAGTTTTTATTAGGCACCACCTTTCCCGTAAAGTCCAAGCACAGTGCCAACTATTGGTCTTTTAGGTTTTCCCATTGAGCTCAAAAAATCAACAAAACCAAAAATTGGAAACATAAAAAGGAAGGGAAGGCTTCAAGATTTTATTTGGACCTAACGATGCGAAAAAGGGATGGCTGATAGATCTGCAATCTCTGGTTGAAACTGACACTACAAATCTCCCAAAATGCTCTCCAAGGCATGGTAAATGATAAAATGAATTGTTTTTTACTATTTACTCAACTTTTACAATATATTTTTAGGGTTTTTTGTATTATTTTAATGTTTTAAATCATTTTGATCAAAAAAACCCTTTTACAAGTTTATAAAAGTATTGATAAATACCCTTTTACAAGTTTATAAAAGTATTGATAAATACCATTTAAAAATACCCTTTTACAATATATTTGTTTTGAATTTTTCGTACATCTGAAAATGGAAAAGGTCCATGAGCGTTTATTTTGACACTTTGGTCATGCTCCCAAAACCTAGTATCAAAGTTTCAAGTCTTTTTTCGATTCTTTTAAGGCTCGTAAAACTTGTTCATTGTGCAAAAAAAACCTATTGGAGTCTTCTTTAAACTCTTTTCGGACTCCCTAAATGTGAAAATATCCTCGAGTACTTGTCTTCTTCATGCTCATAAAATTATTTGAAGAGTAGTCTTTCTGATGGTGGTTTATATTTTTTTCGGTTTGGATCGACTATTTTACAAAAATTGACCCTTCTGGAGTCTTCTTTTGTCTTCGTTCAGAATATCTAAACATGAACGATACTGAGTTAACTTTCATTGAACTCGTTAAACTAAAAACTGAGATACCCTCTTTGGGGAACGAACCCCTCCTTTCTCAGGTTTGTAAAATGTATGAGAATGGACTTGTCTTCAGACAAGCTACAACAAGTGTTTGTTACCCTCTTTGGACTCGTAAAAAGAAAAAGAGGCACTCATCAAACATGATGGGGAAATTAAGGAAAGCAAATCAATTCATTTTAAAAATAGAATGGAATTTTTTCATCACCTTTGAACATGGCACTTGTTTGCATTTCATTAAGTCAATTGGGTAAATTAGCTTGTCTCTGAGTCGATCCACTTTCATGAGTCATGTCACTCCTTTGAGTCTTTCAAAGAATGCATTGTTCATTGTTGTATCGTGTTTCACCTCGTCGATTCAATGCTGCCAATTCTTTTGTCGTGCCACCCAATGTTCAAAGCGAAGTTGAAAGTTTACCTCTGCATTCAAAATAGCCTTTGTGTCAGTACCTTTTGAGTCAGTTCTATGGTTACATTATCTACAACATTCCATAACTTTGTTCCAAGTTTCATGTTGTCAATGTGGGATTCATCATGGCCATCCTTCGACAAGACTATTCCTGTTGACATCATCTCATTATCCAGGAATTAGTCTTAGAAACAATTTTAGTACCTTCATATTTGTATGCCTCAATGGCAGATTCTCTCACTCTCAACATAGGTTCACATCATCGACCTTTGATCGATAGATTCAACTGATTTTTCGACATCAATTCATCTATTCACACTCAGTATATTGTACTATGGTACCTTGGGAATCATTGACATCAATGGTGATCTCCCTCGCACTTGTTAACGGTTCACATCATTAACCGACAATCAAGTAGTTTCTACCATGTTCGACTTCAGATCATTGTAATCACATGGATAGAATTGTACTTTTGTGGAAGACAAGATGAAGACCTTGAATATTGCTTAAAGAACTCATATCTTTCTTCCCAAGTTGCGATGGAATATATTATATGAAGTCCCAAGATGGATCCACATATGTATAGTCATGGTTGTGCTCGAATTTGTGTTCATTTGACATAGATCTATAGTGTATTTCTGGTAGCTATGTCCCAAGTTTGAGTCCTATATCACATGGATCTACACTGTATTCTAGTAGCCATGGTTGTTAATATCTCTCATGGATATGCCTTTTATTGGTCTACATCCATGATGAGGAAATATTTTATTATGAGTCAAAAGTATTGATGTATTGTAGATCCCTAGTTGACGATATTCGATCAAGCAGATTCTTGCCTCGAAGCGATAACTTGCACTTTCAAAGCTCTCGCCTATCGTATCCCTCTAGCCTCATGCTTTGGGGGGGATTTTATTACACATAAATCTCATCATCAGCATGTGATGAGACCCCAAACACAATATTTTTCCCTCAATCCCAAGTCATGAAGTAAAATTGTAGTTCTGATATCAATCCTGCATATCAAAATCCAGCACCGCTCCTTCCTTTTAGTAGATGAGTGTTACCTTCTTCATCACTGCCTTAAATATTTTGGCAGTAAGCAGTGGCACCACCTTTAACTATTGTACAAGGCATGGTTCTACCCTGTCACCACTCTATCATAGTGGGGAAGAAGCAGTGTCCTTGGTAAAAAGTGAAAAAGAGAGGTTTCCATGAAGCTTCTCGAAGGACGGCTTCCTGGCTCCCTTATCCCTACACCTGAGGACCACTTGGGCTTAAGATCCATCCTTTTGGGATCTCCTATCCACCTCACCCACCATTTTATCAACCATCCCTATTCTCCCAAGGACTATAAAAGCAAGCTCATATCCATGGTTGAGAGAGAGCAAGTTTATGTTGTTGCATTGACATTCTGGCCTAAATTAGTAGGGTGAGCATAGGAGGAGAAAGTTGGATCTATTTGGGACAATATATTGGCATTGTGAAGGAGCTTATTGACACCAAGGAAAAGGTTGTAAACTTCTTCTTCATTCTTTAATGCAAATTTGGTTCCTTTCCCATAAAGTATGTTGTGTTAATGTCATGTATTTTATTATTAGATTCCTTAGTCACTAATATATAATAGTGGAACATTTTCTAGTGCTTTTTGATCTTATGTTTTGTTTTCATGTGATCATGCAGGTACATCAATGAAGAACTATCATTCCAGGAAACAACTACACTTTTCCATCAAAGGCACTTATTCCATATTTCCACCTATTCTAGGGAAAGTCTTCCAATTCTTTTGTGTACTATTTGTTCTAGATTTGAACCATTCAGACTAGAGGAACAACTCCTATCCGTAGGAGGTGCATTTTTCCTAGCAACAAGGAGCATGAGAATTTAGTCAATAACAAAAAACCAAAAGTCCTTTATCCACCTATTGATGTGGTATAATGTGTTGTAGGATTTTTTTATGGCTCCTCTAATCTTGGACATTGTGGTTGGGTGTGTGAAAGAATTTGAGGGACCTTTAGATGCAATGGTGGAGTGAAGTCAATTACTCTTAATCCAAAAAAAAATGAAATCATCCCAAGCAATCCTGAACCTACCAATCCTAGTCCCAAGGCTGGAAATAGGCATGCCAACTAGGATAGTAAGACAAATCGCGCCTTCATTTTAGTGAACAAAATCACGTGCGCAATTTCATTCACTAAAACGGAGGTGCGATTTGGAAAGCCTTTTTTTTTTAATTGGCCGAGGTCATCTTTTTATCCTCCCCATGCAGCTATTGAACCAATAAGGAGCAAATATCGACTGTGCAAACACGATTTTGGGTGTACCAAATCCCTCCATCTCCACCTTTGGATAAACCTCCCCTTTGTGAGGTATTTTCCTCATTTCTTTTCATATTTTTTTCTTGTTCTTCATCAATTTATTTTCCCTAGATTGAAAAATTAAACCATATTAAATTAAATTATGGCCAATTGAAACAAAAACCCAATAAAATTGCCCAATTGAAACAAAAACCCAATGGAATGGCCCAATTGAAACAAAAACCCAATGGAATTGGCCAATTGAAACAAAAAACCAATGGAATTTCACAATGGAATTGGCCAATGGAAACAAGAACCCCAATGTAATTGGCCAATTGAAACCAATTCACCAATTTAATGATAAAAATTAAATAATTTTGATTATTTAACAAAATTCCCCTGCCCAATGGAAACCAAAACCCCAATTAACTCAAAAAACAAACGAATATATTGGCATTTTTTCCTTGTCATGTTTTATTTTTTTTGACATTTTGTACACTCTGATGTTGAGTCTTTAAGTTGTGTATTTTATATAGTTGGTTTTGATATGATCCAAACCATCCCATTGTATCTATGATAACAATTATTGATGTAAGAATTGACAAGTGGCCTCATCTAAAGGAATTACCCTGCCTTCCTCATAGAAATATAGTCACCCTCCTTAACAATAGATACCATATCCATTGAATATCACCCTCATCAAAATGATAATAATATTCATTATTAATAAATGGCTTAGAAATAGATTACCAACTTCATTCAACAATAGCCGCTCTCATTAACAATAAATAGCTTATGAATAGACTAACACTCTAACAACGTGATCCATAACTAGAATAGAGACTAACTACTAGTCTCATCCATATTACAATTCCCCTCATTAACAATAATTAAAACATGAAATAAGTACCAATCTCATTAATTATCCCTAACTACAACCCTTTTCATTTAAATATTAGTTTCCCAATTCAATTAACTAAAAGTATTATTGAACAATAACCCCCTTTAATTAAAGATAGTAAAACTAACATCCTAATCCAAATGATATTCTCTCTAATGGTATCTATATTAAGAATAAGTGTCATTCTCATCATAATAAAGTTCACTAAATCACTATTTCCATATGCATATTCACAAGGATCCTTGTGAATCCATACCAAAATCCACAAATAAACACCTTAAAGTTTTGATGAAACTTCTTGAAGTTGCTCTTCCATGAACATCAATAAACACCTTATAGTTTTGATGAAACTTCCCAATCCAAGTGTCAAAATAAGGTATAGAAGCTTCCCATGCTTTTAACAAATATTTCATCTTGAACGAAGGGTACTTTTTGGTTAAGGTCAAGACAACAAAGTTCAACAATAGACTCTATGAACGTGAAGATACATAGGTAGGTTGGTGTATTTGATTAAACATTCCAATCACATACTAGATCATACATGGTATTTAATCCAGTGGAACCCTTGCAACCATAAAATCCATAAAGTTCTACTAAATAGCCTTTGGAGTCCAAAAAACATCACACTACAGCAAATAATTACATATCTAAAATTCAAGATCAATTTTTAAATTTACATGATAGATTTAGTTTATATGTCAATAGTTATATAGTTTTCAGTTCTTAGATATGTCATTATATCATGTGTTTATATTTCTAATGATATTTTATTTGTATTTATGATTGCAGTGGCTACTATGGATCTTAACAATGCAGAGATACTGAGGTTTATTGGCCATTTGAGAGAGATTGGTTTGGCTTGGAGGGGTGGAGATGAGCTCCGCCGCTCCTTGTCAGATTCATTGTTGTCTATTGTTGATACGATCGCAAGATCGAATGATGCGTTGTATAGCATTGCATCTTATAGGGAGAGGAAAAGGAAACAATATGTTGATGTGTTGAGTTACAATGAGGTAAAAAAGGTGAAAATAACAAAACAAGCCATCAATTCATTGTTTAGACTGCCTGGGACGGATGACATTCCGAGGCTCAGCAGGCCACATATTTCTATTGAGTGGTGCACTTTTCCACCCATCAGAGACAATTGGATGGATAGGTGGTACATGGTTTTTTGACATTCCCCCTCACAACAATAGGGAAGTACCGATGTACTTCCTCCAAAAATTGTATGTAGAGTTTGTGATGGGGAAACATGTCAACTACTTTGACATGTTGAGCTTCCAGGGAGTTGGTAGGGGAGTGCCCCAACACCAACCCCATGCTAGGCATAGAGATTCCAATCCACAGATACCTACACCCCGTTCCCAGCTACCGAGGGCAGACATCCCTCATGCACATGACATGGTTTCCTAGACACAAGATGCATTTTTTACTCTAGCTGAGATGGTCTCTCAACACATGACCACTATTGACCAGAGAGCGCCCTCTTCCTCTGCTGGTGTACAACCACCAGCTTCTGGTGGTGGAGGGACATCTGTTGGTGGGGATAAACCGACATACCATGTGCCTCAAAGCGAGCCACATGTCTACAAATCGTGTGGAGGACCTTGTTATGGTCCTGGACCAAGACATGATACCACTACGATGACTAGTGGTTAGGTAAGGACATTGTTTTAAAACTCTGTTATTGTTCAATTTTTAATTGTTCCATAATATATCTAACATATTAAAAGATTCTTAAAATATGTGCAATATTTACTCTTGCAGGAGATTGATGCCTCTCATGGGGGTGGTACTACACCTGGTGTGGTTGTACCCGAGGCTGAA
Organism: Pseudotsuga menziesii; assembly: GCA_001517045.1. Lineage (NCBI taxonomy): Eukaryota > Viridiplantae > Streptophyta > Pinopsida > Pinales > Pinaceae > Pseudotsuga > Pseudotsuga menziesii. The sequence continues at coordinate 319,711 of LPNX010186727.1, forward strand.
AGAACCACAATTGAGGCAATATTTAAACACTTGTCATTTTGTTATTACATATAATTTTGTTAATGCATGTGTTAGTCTTGATTAATTTATTAAAATGTCTAATATTTACAATTTTTGAAGTTGCAGGAACCCCACTTAGAACGTGATGCTGGAGACATTGATATCAATGACATAGTCCAAGGTGGAATTTACGACTACTTGAAGAATGTAAGTACATGGGTTATGATTGAATCTTGTTCGAATTATTTAAATTTCTTATTGTACACTCCTTTATAGATCGCTAATGTAAATATAATTTTTAAACTTGCAGATGCTAGAGGCATTTGAAGAGGGGCAAGAAATTTATGGAAGCGGTCACTACCATGGTGGAGATATGTCCCAGGAAGGGGTAAGTATATTACAACATGTTATTTTTTCAATACATATTATTCCATCCATTCAAATCCATGTCTAACTATGGTAACACTTTATGAATGCAGACGTCATCATAGATCCCTGCACCCGCCTCTTTGGTTTGGATCTCCCCGCAGTCCAAACATAGATAAGGGGGTTGTTTACACCAAACGAGGTCCCTCTTCCTTGAACAAAGTAGGTGTGCATGAGGATCAACCTACTCATCCCACGGTAATGTACACACTTCCAATGGCAGTTGTTGGTTAGCTATGTATTCACTTCACAAGTGGTTTTTCTTAATGTTATTTTCGCATGTTTATAGCATCAGGATGTAGAGTCATCCATGCTAGACCTTAGTGGGATTGTTGATGTCGCTGTCAATGCCACATCTACAATAGGGATAAGTCACAGTTAGGTACATCTACTTGAATTTTTTTAATTGTACATTTAATTTGTATTGTTTCTAGACATGCACGATGTCTAACTATTTAATCATTTGGTGAATGTAGCCACACTCTAGTCCATTAGTGCATGCAACTGAGGTAGATGTTCAACCTACGGCTCCTCTTACTACTGAAGAGCACCAACCTCATCTCCTAGAAATGGTTTTTTCAGTAAGATGTTCCTTTTTTACATAATTGATTAGTGCTTTCTCATTCATGTACATGTTGATAATTCTTGAGATAATTGACATATTTTTTTTTATTCGTAGAGAAGCATGGAAATGAGGCTCACTGCAAGGACGAGCACAACAGAGGCACCTACACCCTCGACACCACAGGCACATATACCTTCGATGGATGCAATGAGTCTTTGTTTTATTTACAATTGAGTCATATTTTAAATTTTCAAAATTTGTTATTGATGGACAGTACTAGTTCAATTACCTGATCAAGAAATATTGTCATTGATTTGCAGTCGCCAGAGATGCACAGTGGTCATAGACAGAGCCGAAGAGCATCAGGGTTCGGGAAAAACAAGAGAAAGTTAGAATTTTGATGTGTTAGTCCAGGACAAATATGTATTTTTATGTACAATCTAGAGTTAAAGTATAGGGGCGCAGTCCAGGACAGATTTACTTTTTTTGCACATGTACATCAAATATGTTTTTGATACATGTACATTGACAGGACATAGATCTAGGCCTTATATTTTTGTATTATAACTCTCATGGTATAAAAAATATTTCATATCAAGGCTTTTGAGATATTCATGGTTCAGTCTTTTAAGTGTGATTATACATGTGTGGCGAAGAATGTTTCTATGTGTAATGTTCCCATTTTTTTTATAGATTTTACGATTGTATGGAGATATCAGTTATAAATTTGAGAACAATGCACAATTACAATAAATTATGTAATGACAAAAATGTACATTTTAATTGTTTTTTACAACGATCTAATTGCATATACAATGTTATATTAACAATGTCAAATTGTATTAAAAAATATGGAACATAGATCTAATACACATTTAAGCACCAAGCACAGCTAAGAAACTGATCCAAATTGGTGGAATACAAAAGCACCTTACCCACATAACAACCTAAAAAGCATTTAAAGGATGCACGAAGTTGACACACTTAAATGATGCACCAATGTGGTCTACATAAATAAAATTATTTTATGGCATGATGTCTTTCATCTAATGAATACATGGGATACACATCAAACCTAAAAGTATCCGAGTATTATAAGGTTGATTCAAAATAATGGTTATGACTATATCCTGCACGTTATTTTATCATTTTGTTAATGTACATGGAATTTGATGAATGGCCTCGAGTAACAACTTTGAAAGAGATGAAATTTATGTGTGATTAATGTACATGGCATTATCGAAGCATTCATAGCGTGAAGATATATATATTTTGTAATAATGGCATATTAGAATGGCCACTTGTTTCTAAACATAAACATGTTCCATTAAATGGTTACTGATGTAATGGCATTGTCTCCTCCTGCATTTCATTGTACAAATGCTCACATCTCTTATATGAGGGGAAGATCTACAATTTCCTTCAAGATGACCTTTATGTGCAAAAATTTCACATTCACTTACTGAGCAAAACCCTAGTTTCCAAAATTGACAAAAAAATGATCCATTGTCCATGGACCCAGAGTAGAGGGCCACTCTAGCACTATCGCGATGTACTAAATCCAATGGAGCTGATGGTTCATCGATCTAAGCAACGGTCATCAATCTAGGGAATGTTGAATCCCACCTCCCACAGGCTTTTAGGGACACCCATTGAATCCCTAACCAGGGCATAGAGTGGAAACTGTGCATCAAAAAGGGTGTTCAGTGGGTTGTGCAAGCGTGTTTAGGCAGGTTCCATGTGGGAACACTAGCCACACATTCACGGTCAAGGACTTTACAAAGCCGACCCATATGTGTAGAAATTGGACATTCACTTACTGAGCAAAACCCTAGTTTCCAAAATTAACAAAAAAAATGATCCCTTATCCATGGAACAAAGTAGAGGGCCACTCTAGCACTATTGCGATGTATTGAATCCAATGGAGCTGACAGTTCATCGATCCGAGCAACGGTCATCAATCTATGGAACATTGAATCCCGCCTCCCACAGGCTTTTAGGGACACCCGTTGAATCCCTAACCGGGGCATAGAGTGGAAACCGTGCATCAAAAAGGGCTTTCGGTGGGTCGTACAGGTGTGTTTAGGCAGGTTCCATGTGGGAATGCTAGCCACAATTTCACGGTCAAGGAATTTGTAAATCCGACCCATATGTGCAGAAATTGGACATTCACTTATTGAGCAAAACCCTAGTTTCTGAAATTGACCAAAATAATGGCCTCTTCTCCATGGAAGTAGATTAGAGGGCCACCCTAGCACTATCTCGATGTCCAAAATCCAATGGAGCTGACAGTTTGTCAATCCGAGTAACAATCATGATTCTATGGCATGTTGAATCCCACCTCCTCCAGACTTTCAGGGACACCTGTTGAATCCCTACCTAGGCATAGAATGGAAATCATGCATCAAAAAGGAATTTCGGTTGTTTTTGCAAGCTTGTTTAGGCATGTATTTTGTGGGAATGCTAGCCACACCTTCACAGTCGAGTAATATGCGAATTTGACCCCTATGTGCAAAAATTTCACATTCGCTTACTGAGCAAAACCCTAGTTTCCAAAATTGACCAAAATAATGGTCTCTTCTCCATGGAACCAGATTAGAGGGCCATCCTAGCACTATCCTGATGTCTTGAATCCAACGTAGTCAATGGTTCGTCGATCTGAGCAACGATCATGATTCTGTGACACGTTGAATCCCACCTCCTACAGGCTTTAAGGGACACCTGTTGAATCCCTACTCGTGGCATAGAATGGAAATCGTGCATAAAAAAAGGGTTTCCAGTGGGTTGTGCAAGCGTTTTTAGGAATGTGTTATGTGGGAATGCTAGACACACCTTCACGGTCAAGCAATATGTGAATTTGACCCCCATGTGCAAAAATTTCACATTCACTTACTGAGCAAAACCCTAGTTTCCAAAATTGACCAAAATAATGGTCTCTTCTCCATGGAACTAGATTAGAGGGCCACCCTAGCACTATCTCAATGTCTTGAATCCAACAAAGCTGACGGTTCATCGATCCTAGCAACGGTCATGATTCTGTGGCACGTTGAATCCCACCTCCTATAGGCTTTCAAGGACACTTGTTGAATCCCTACCCGGGGCATAGAATGGAAATCGTGCATAAAAAAGGGCTTCCAGTGGGTCGTGCAAGCGTGTTTAGTCATGTTTTATGTGGAAACGCTAGCCACACCTTCATGGTCGAGCAATATGCGAATTTGACTCCCATGTGCAAAAATTTCACATTCACTTACTAAGCAAAACCCTAGTTTCCAAAATTGACCAAAATAATGGTCTCTTTTCCATGGAACCGGATTAGAGGGCCACCCTAGCACTATCCCGATGTCCTAAATCCAACGAAGCTGACAGTTCATTGATCTGAGCAACGGTCATGATTCTGTGGCACGTTGAATCCCACCTCCTACAGGCTTTCAGGGACACCCGTTGAATCCCTAACCGGGGCATAGAATGGAAACCATGCATGAAAAAACTATTATATTTAAAGGTTTCAATGATCTCAGTACATCCACACTAAATTCAACTTCATGAATCAACATGATTTGAAGAATAAGTCCATCGAATTCGAAAAAGTTGAGTTGGACATTAGATTAATTCTGAATTGAGTTGTGATAGTAAGATAAGATTAGGGTTAGGATTAGGGTTTCCTAGGTAGGGTTATGGTTATGGGCCATGCATGTTAAACAATAAACCCTAGTTAGAGATAGGGTTTTCCAAGTTTGGCCTTAGTTGGCATGAAATGCATTGTCCAGTTTTGGCCCAAATCTCTTATTATCGTTTATTATCTTTTAAGTAGAAATTAAACTTTTAAATAAATAAAAAATGAGATGAAATTCCAACACTACTATGCACTACCCCTTTGGCAATGGACATGCGGGTATAAGAGGTGAGTTGTCAAGAAGGAAATTATACAAGCCTTAAAACATAAGTTTATTATTTTGACATCTTGTTTCCATCATCCTAGTTGTATATATCGGCTGAAAACATTGATAGTATTACCTACTTGAAAAATTAGGGTTTTAGTCCTGTAAGAGAGCCTACAAAAAACTTTGATAGGTATGACCTACAGAGGTACATGTATGTATTCTAATGTTATGTATATCATGTGAATGAGATCTTGAAATGTTCATATGATTGATATATATGGTTTATTGATCATACATAAAATTTGGCATGTTCATTAACTTGACATACAAGAGAATTTTTGGCATATTTATAAACAACATTATGGAAAATTTCACATATCAAGAACAAAAAATTGACATATTCATAAGAAACATACATGGGGAAATTAAAATTATGATACATACGTCATCATGCTAGATCCCACCTAATATCATACAAGCAAGGCCTCCGAATCATCTCTTATAATGATGGTCTCCATTAGTCTCTCGTGCTATGTATCTGGTAAGACGTAGCGTACAAGAACACAAAATTGACATATTCATAAGAAACATACATGGAAAAATTATAATTATGATACATACCTCATCATGCTATATACCACCTAATATCATACAACCAAGGCCTCCAGATCATCTCTTATAATGATGGTCTCCATTAGTCTCTTATGCTATGTATCCAGTAAGAAGTAGCGTACAAGAACAAAAAATTGACATATTCATAAGAAACATACATGGGAAAATTACAATTATGATACATACCTCATCATACTAGATCCCACCTATTATCATACAACCAAGTCCTCCAGATCATCTCTTATAATAATGGTCTCCATTAGTCTCTCGTGCTCTATATCCGATAAGAAGTAGCGTACATTCAATGAATTCCGACTAGGCATTGTTCGTACCTAGAGGTTTGTACCAATGATTAAGTTGGTAAAGTGATACACACTTGCACCTAGTTTGTAATCCCTGTAAACATATCCACCCTTATTTTTTGCATTATTGTCATGTGTAAGATATTCACCTTTAACAACCATAGACCCGATGGGGAAGTGGTTGTTTTCATCATCAATCATGGACATAATGAGGGTTTGCTTTCCCTCTATACAACGTGCCAACCAGTAATCACCACCCTATTCACTATCTTTTGAGGCAACCACTGCTTATATGTGTCCTGCATAGTATGATTGTAGGTATATGATCAAATATTTTTCGTGTGATACAAGGCCATTACTGTGAGTTTCAAGACTATGTAAATTTTACAATTTTTTTTTAAGGAAATGCATCATACCAGGTTGTACAAGGTTTGATACATGATCAAAATCTATAGAAATAGACGATTGGTCTTCTTCCAACAGAGTTAACTCAACAATTACACGCTAATCAAGTGGAAGTGATATGCGATCCCATCCATCAACCCAATCCAATGATTCACACACATCCCAGTCACCATCACAACAAGGCAGGAAAAAACAAGCGAGTTTCCTGGTCCAAATTTCAAATACTAGGTTATCAAAGCTTCGAACCGAATGAAAGCCATGAGTCCCAGGAAGAGTCTTGCATTCCCATCCATGTGAACGATCTATGTCTACCACCTCCCAAAAAAATATCTCCACATGTCTCTTTCTTGTGGACTCTACTCGCATAGTTGATTCCTCTCCTATTACTGACATGCACCACCTGACTATAGATTGAGCATTTTGAATAGTAGATATTGTAGATAATTTCAATTCCTCTCTTTGTAGGGATGTTTTGACACATTCTTTGGCTCCATCATGCTCTCCTTTACCATGCCCAGTCTCAAAATAGTTCCACATATGTGGAACTTTGTAGTTTTTATGCAATGAACACAACCATTGACATATGCGTGCATTTTTTAACTGACCAGCACATCCATCAGACCAAATCCAGTGTCGATCCATATATAGGTTCCTGCCCTTCAAATGATCATAGAACATGATGAAGCAATGATTTACATAGTGGAAGTCATGGCACCTATCATCACTTATGTAGAAGTGATATTCCTTTAGAATTTCTATTTTCTCTTCATTGCTATTTGGGCCATGTCTATATGTGATATGCACTATCAAGGAAACCTGCTCATAGTGATAATACTGACTTTGGATCTCATTTTGAGGTTCCAGAGTGTAGTTCTCAGCAAAATCAACAACTGAAAGTATAGTACCATGAGGAAATGTATCTCTGCATATTCTAAACTTCTCATCTTGCCATCGTGCCAAGTGGACATGTTGAACATATTGACATGTCTTTCAATAAATTCCTTGACGAAGACACTAACTATACCTATTGACACAAAATGATCTCAATATCAGGTTTTTTTGTAAGTAAGGAATGAAATGCAACTGTTCAAACATAAATTTATAGATAAATGCATGTACCTGAGATGTCACCAATTGTATTTTTTTGCTTTCTTTCCCTGGGACTATTTCATAGCTGATATATTTGAAACATTTCATGTCTGTAAGCATATTCCCAAATTCATTGTCTCCAGTCTCATGCATACATTGGCTCAATAATTCCATTCCAGCACAGTTGGAGCAAGTTCCATCCAAATAGGATTTTGCATAGTAAGTTTGCCCCTCAAGCCTATTGCACATGATACTATGAATGAATTCTCTTGATGAGGTCGGTGGTATTGTCAAGGAGCATTCCTACACATGGTTAGTATTCAACACACGATGAATGTACAAAAATGTTTCATAGTAATATTCATATTCTACATGGTATCTACAACAACAAGTGTTATGAAGAGTATTTATTCTAACATACCAGGGCTTACATTTCTCAAAAGATCTTTGCCCCAAATCCAATTTTCTATGTTCATTCCTAAATTTCTCGTATAGTTTTGTCTGTGTTATATCAAGAAGATGCTTAATATGTGGTTCACGGTTCTTTGAAACTCTTCTCAGTTTTAGTACATCCTTCTGGTTTGAAGAAGGCCTTGTGTGATCATGCCAAAAACTCTACACTAGTCCCTTTACTGCATCAACTAGCTTCATGTCACGACGTGGCAACCGACCAATAAAGGCCCAAAAATTTGTCTGGGTGGTTGTGTCAAGATGTTCTCTTCTAATAGAATACCTACGGAGCGTTTTTACATTCAAATTAACTAGTTTAGATGTAGGCTTGAGAAAACAAAGGACCTTGGTGTTCTTATTTACAATTGCTTGTGACAACACACGATGAGCCGCATTGCGGTCCTTTGATCGTGTGTTCTTACCAATTTTACCAAAGGCATCTACTAAGCTTTTAACTATATGAGAACTTGGTCCAGAAGGATTTATCATCTTTATCCCTAACGATTTCTTAACAATATTCATGCCCCTAGATTTTAACAATGATAAAAATAATCTACATTTATCTCCAGCACATTTAGAAACAAAATATTTATTTAGTATCTGTTGAGTTTGATAAGCAATACTACGTTTAGATAGTGTACCATCAATGGAATTGAGGAGTCCTTCATCAACTTGTATATGCTTCGGAGTTCTTCGACATGTGCTTTCTAATGGAGGTAAGGGGGTTGGATTTCTATCATCTAGTGCATCAACAATACGCTCTGGCATTTCAGTAGCAACTTGTTGTCCTTCATTCTCTTCCTGGTAGTTGGATGGTGGAAGTCCAACATCCTCATCGATGGTCCGGATAATATTTTCTTCTTCAACAGTAGGCTCCATGTCTAACGCCTCTTCAACAGTAGGCTCCATGTACAACGCCTCTTCATGAGCTTCGTCTTGAGATGGTAACTTATCACTTTGACTTGATGTGTGATTTCAAACATCCCCTAATGAGCACCTACATTTTGCTTCTTGAATACTTCCATGGGGTGCCTGTTCAATAACTATTGTGGAAATTGAAGGTCCCTCTAGTGAATGCTTCATTTTTTCTTGTGCTGGATTAATAGGATGAAACCCTGTATCCTTTATAATTGGATTTGGATTAGTTTCCAAGCCTCTGATTCATCATGTCTATTCTTTTCTTTTCTTTCTCTTCTTCGAAGACTTCTTGAGGTCTCTTCTTCCTTGCTGATTTTCTTCCTCGGTTATGTACATTCCCCATCACCACAATGATCAATGTCAATATAGTTTGTTTTTGTTGCTCCTCAATTACAAGCTTTGAAACCTTTAACTTGCTTTATAACTATTGATCATTCAAGGTGCTTCAATCTTTCTTCTCAATTGTTCATATTTCCCATCAAAACAATAATGAATGGGAAAATTTACCTTTGCTTCTCTTGAATAATAAGCAAATGAAAGTTAAATCATAAATTGTTCCTCAAGCTGATTTTCTTGTACAATTGTGTATATCCACCATCACCATGAAATGACATTGAAGCTTGATATCTTATCCTATGTGCTCCTCAACCATGAAATATATCCTAAATGTTGCACCTGCATAACAGAAAGAATGATGGAGAATGTGTAAATTGTGAGTATTTTCACAGGCGGGCTCGTGCTCCTGAAAAAAATGCGTGGTAATGCGATAAATTCATAAAAATAGAGTGAAGTTGCTCTTGGACAAAAACAATTCACTGTTTTTATAGTCCCAAAACGCGCATGCGTTATATAGAGTAAAAACGCGTATGTGATTTGTTTAAGTATAACGCGCATGCGATATGTTTAAGCACAATTAATAGAGTGGGTGCACGGCTAGGGCAACGAATAAGATCATAACTTCCCAAATGTTTTCTATGGCTAGCAACAAAACAAATGTTTTTAGTGTTCCCTTCTTTTCATGCATATAAATGTTTCTCTCTATAGCCCCAATAATCCCTACATATCCCTATCTCTTTCTAAATATACCTCCCTCTTCTCTCTGCATCCCTCCCTATATGCTCCTTTTTCTCCCTTACTCCATCCCTCCATACTGATGGTGATGAAGACGATGATGATTATCATGATGGTGATGATGATGATGATGATAACGATGACGACGATGGTGATGATGATGTTCATGATGTTGATGGTGATGATGATGAAGGTGATGACGATGATGATGAGGAAGGTGATATTGATGTTCATGATGTTGATGGTGATGATGATGTTGATGTTGATGATGACGATGGTGATGAAGATGATGAAGATGGAGATGATGATGAACATGATGATCATGCCTCTTTTGATGATGATGATCGATGATCAATGATCATGGTGATGATGATGGTGATGATGAGGATGACGATGGTGATGATGGTGATGATGATGATGATGAAGATGTTTATGATGATGATGAGGAGGAGGAGGAGGATGAGGAGGAGGAGGAGGAGGATGGGGATGGTGATGATGGTGATGATGATGATGATGATGATGATGATGATGAAGATGTTTATGATGATGATGATGAGGATGAGGAGGATGAGGATGGTGACGATGGTGATGATGATGGTGATGATGATGATGACGATGATGTTGATCATGATGATGATGATGAGGAGGATGATGTTGATGATGATGATGACGACGACGACAGTGATGATGATGATGATGATGATGACAACGACGCTGGTGATGATGATGTTCATGATGTTGATGGTGATGATGATGATCATGTTGATGAGGATCATGTTGATGATGTTGATGATGATGTTGTTGTTGATGATGATGACGATGACGATGATGGTGATGATTATCATGGCGATGTTGATGATGATGATAGATGATCAATGATCATGGTGATGATGAGTATGAGGATGGTGATGATGATGATGACGACGATGGTGATGATGATGATGATGATGATGATGACGACGACGCTGGTGATGATGATGTTGATGATGTTGATGGTGACGATGACGATCATGTTAATGATGTTGATGATGATGATGATGATGATGACGATAATGGTGATGATGATCATGGCGATGTTGATGATGATGATAGATGATCAATTATCATGGTGATGATGAGGATGAGGATGGTGATGATGATCGATGACCAATGATCATGGTGATGATGGTGATGATGATGATGAGGATGAGGATGGTGATGATGATCGATGACCAATGATCATGGTGATGATGGTGATGATGATGATGAAGATGATGGTGAGGATGTTGATGGTGATGCTGATGATGAAGGTGATGATGATGAGGATGATGATGATGATGATGGTGATGATGGTGATGATGAATATGTTTATGATGATGATGAGGAGGAGGATGATGATGAGGATGAGGATGGTGATGACGGTGATGATGATGATGAGCATGTTTATGATGATGATGACGAGGAGGATGAGGATGGTGACGAAGGTGATGATGATGGCGATGATGATGATGATGATGATGTTGATGATGATGATAATGATGATGATAATGAGGATGATGTTGATGATAATGATGACGACGACGACAGAGATGATGATGTTCATGGTGATGATGATGAAGATGATGATGAGGAGGAGGATGATGAGGATGATGAGGATGATGATGATGATGTTGATGATGATGATGATGATGACGACGCTGGTGATGATGATGTTCATGATGTTGATGGTGATGATGATGATCATGTTGATGATGTTGATGATGATGTTGATGTTGATGATGATGATGATGACGACGATGACGGCGGTGATGATGATCATGGCGATGTTGATGATGATGATAGATGATCAATGATCATGGTGATGATGAGGATGAGGATGGTGATGATGATCGATGACCAATGATCATGGTGATGATGGTGATTATGATGATGAAGATGATGGTGAGGATGTTGATGGTGATGATGATGATGAAGGTGATGATGATAACGAGGAGGAAGAGGATGATGATGATGATGAAGATGATGGTGATGATGGTGATGATGATGATGATGAAGATGTTTATGACGATGAGGAGGAGAAGGATGAGGATGAGGATGAGGACTAGGATGAGGATGGTGATGATGGTGATGATGATGATGATGATGATGATGATGACAACGAGGATGACGATGGTGACGATGGTGATGATGATGGTGATGATGATGATGATGATGTTGATGATGATGATGATGATGACGATGACGATGATGTTGATGATAATGATGATGATGACGACAGTGATGATGATGTTCATGATGTTGATGGTGATGATGATGACGAAGATGATGATGAGGAGGAGGAGGATGATGATGATGAGGATGATGACGATGATGTTGATGATGATGATGATGACGACGCTGGTGATGATGATGTTCATGATGTTGATGGTGATTATGATGATCATGTTGATGATGATGTTGATGTTGATGATGATGATGATGATGAGGATGATGAGGATGATGATGATGAAAATGGTGATGATGATCATGGCAATGTTGATGATGATGATAGATGATCAATGATCATGGTGATGATGAGGAGGATGAGGACAGTGATGATGATCGATGACCAATGATCATGGTGATGATGGTGATGATGATGATGAATATGATGGTGAGGATGTTGATGGTGATGATGATGATGAAGGTGATGATGATGATGATGATGGTGATGATGGTGATGATGATGATGTTTATGATGATGAGGAGGAGGAGGATGAGGATGAGGATGAGGATGATGGTGATGACGATGATGATGATGATGATGATGAAGATGTTTATGATGATGATGAGGAGGAGGATGAGGATGGTGGCAATGGTGATGATGATGGCGATGATGATGATGATGATGACGATGATGTTGATGATGATGATGAAGATGAGGATGATGTTGATGATGATGATGATGATGACGATAGTGATGATGATGTTCATGATGTTGATGGTGATGATGATGATGAAGATGATGAGGAGGAGGAGGAGGATGATGATGATGAGGATGATGACAATGATGTTGATGATGATGATGATGACGACGCTGGTGATGATGATGTTCATGATGTTGATGGTGATGATGATGATCATGTTGATGATGATGAAGGTAATGATGATGATGACAATGATGATGATGATGATGATGAGGATGATGATGATGATGATGATGACGGTGATGATGTTAGTGATGATGATGTTGATGGTGATGTTAATGATGATATTGATGATGTTGATAATGATGTTGATGATGATGATCGATGATCGATGATCGATGATCAATGATCATGGTGATGATGAGGATGAGGATGGTGATGATGATCGATGACCGATGATTATGGTGATGATGAGGATGAGGATGGTGATGATGATCGATGATCAATGATCATGGTGATGATGAGGATGAGGGTGGTGATGATGATGATGATGAAGGTGATGATGATGATGAGGATGATGATGATGATGATGATGAAAATGGTGATGATGATGTTCATGATGTTGATGGTGATGATGATGATCATGTTGACGATGATGAGGAGGAGGAGGAGGAGGAGGATGAAGATGATGATGATGATGATGATGGTGATGATGATGTTGATCATGATGACGACGATGGTGACGATGATGTTCATGATGATGATGATGAGGAGGAGGAAGGTGATGCTGATGATGAGGATGAGGATTGTGATGATGATCGATGATCAATGATCATGGTGATGATGAGGATGAGGATGGTGATGATGATCGATGATCAATGATCATGGTGATGATGAGGATGAGGATGGTGATGATGATCGATGACCAATGATCATGGTGATGATGAGGATGAGGATGGTGATGATGATGATGATGAAGGTGATGATGATGATGAGGATGATGATGACGACGACGATGATGATGACGACGATGGTGATGATGATGTTCATGATGTTGATGGCGATGATGATGATCATGTTGATGATGATGATGAAGATGGTGATGATGATGACGATGGTGATGATGATGTTGATCATGATGACGACGATGGTGATGATGATGATGATGAGGAGGAGGAAGGTGATGCTGATGATGAGGATGAGGATGGTGATGATGATCGATGATGAATGATCATGGTGATGATGAGGATTAGGATGGTGATGATGATCGATGACCAATGATCATAGTGATGATGAGGATGAGGATGGTGATGATGATGATGATGAAAGTGATGATGATGATGAGGATGATGATGATGATGATGATGTTGATGTTGATGATGATGATGACGATGGTGATGATGATGTTCATGATGTTGATGGTGACGATGATGATCATGTTGATGATGAGGAGGAGGAGGATGACGATGGTGATGATGATGTTGATCATGATGACAACAATGGTGACGAGGATGTTCATGTTGATGATGAGGAGGAGGAGGAGGAAGTTGATGCTGATAATGAGGATGAGGATGGTGATGATGATCAATGATCAATGATCATGGTGATGGTGATGAGGATGAGGATGGTGATGATGATTGATGATCAATGATCATGGTGATGGTGATGATGATCGATGACCAATGATCATGGTGATGATGAGGATGAGGGATGACCAATGATCATGGTGATGATGAGGATGAGGATGGTGATGATGATGATGATGAAGGTGATGATGATGATGGTGTTGATGATAATGATGAAAATGATGTTAACTACAATGCACATGCGTTTATATTTTATAAATTGCGCACGCGTTTGGCTTTACTAAATCACGCACGCATTTGGATTTACTAAAGCACGCTTCCTTATTGGTTAATTTAAAAAAAAAAATTTCCCACCAAATGATAAGGCCAAGCCTCCACCCATGCTTTCATGGAATTCCTATGCCTATGTGTCTTCTTTGTACTTTGCTTCGGATTCAACATGCCTATGCCTTGGAGTATGATAAACCATGGCTAATTCAGCATTATATCCAAATTTCCAATATGCTCATGTTTAGCGGTTCATCTGATTATGCTGAACACCTCCATTTTTTATGAGATTTTAGAAATAGATATGGTTTTTTTTGCAGATTCTAAATATGTAAATTTTAACAAGAATACATAATTTTTTCTATTTTTTTCTTATTTATCTTCTGTCATCACTCCTCAACTCAAGAAACACACTGTTAGTGTTTTGTCCATATCTCTTTCGTTTCTCAACCATTTAAAAAAAAAATTGTATGGTGCACTAAAGAACACCAACCTCTACATGCTATAAAAAACCCACTTCCAAATAATTACATTAAGACATTCAAATGCTACACCCACAATTGACGTACCATTTTCGAGGTTTGATCTCTTAGATAATTAAAAACAAATTTTAAAATATTATTTTTATTATTGAAAAAATAGTCGTGCACTAGTCCTATATGTTCTCTATATGTATACCGGTTTTCGTAAGTTTATTCCATCATTTAGACACGCAGACGCTGCACCCACAAAAACATATACCTTATAATTTGTTCCAAAAATAAAAAATTGCCCGTTAAAAAATATCTAACTTTATATAGTTAACAACATTTTCAATAGAAAAAAATTATATATTTGGAAAGGACATTCAATTTCCTACATTTCTTGTTTTTAACTGATCGCAAGATTCATTCTGTAAGTGTCTCAAAATATCCATGCAAGTTGATGGATGTCTATTTTTTCAGTTTTGTATTGCATCTAATGCGCCAAAAGAGACCCTCAACTTCTTGCACACACCCGGTTGTGGTATGGTGCTTGTCATAAACAAGGATCATTATTACTATTTTGGTTTGTGTAGAGGCTTGGGAACAAACACTAAAGCATAACTGCTTAGCTTATATGGGCTTTTACTTATTGCTTCTCATATTAGTGTGATTGATATAAGTATTTTTTAATCGGTTATTGTAGATTGGTTAAATGGTTTCACTAATCTGCAGGTGATATTGCTTAATAAATGGATTTAGAAAATTCTAGATATCAGAAGGCCTTTTGTGGAGATCTCTTTCAGACATATCTCTATATGCTTTAATGCCACAACATATACACTTTCTAAAGAAGTTGTTCCACTTAATTTTGGAATAGTTAGAGTTCAGAATTTTTGGACAGTGGTATGACCTATGAAGGTTAATTAGATCTCTTGGAGATGATGTAATTAATAGTTTTGGATGGTTTATTTTTTACTTTTTTGCTAGAAGAGTGAGAGTGTATATAATTTTTGTATTTTAGTTTAGCCAAAAAATCAAAGGATATATATGAAGAAAAACTGAAGCAAACATATATGAAGGAATCTCAACATAAGGCCCATCTTTCCTTGATTAATACAATAACAAAAAAGTTTTTTTGGTGAAAAGAAATAACCATTTCACAATTTACTTTAAAATTAAAAAATAACATTAAAATTAAAAAATAGCATTGACAGAAATAACAAAAATCCATATAATAATGACAAGATTGATTAAAAATATCATTGGCATATACCAAGAGTCCCTCTAATAATGACATGATTGGTATAAAATACATAGAAATCCTTGGAATCATGTTGAAGCATTCCATATAGAATGTGTTTCATTACTTCGATAGACTGTCAAGGATTTATATTCACGAAATATAAATACCAAAATTGATGTAATATTATTCTCATCTATAGAGTCTATTATTGTATATGGAATGCTTATTGATCATGATTCCAAGGAGTTCTAGGGATTCAAAAGCACTTTTTTTTAATTCTCTCGCAACATAATGGATCTGAAGAACTTCATAATAGATCTGAAGAACTTTTTTGACTTGAGATGATTTTGAATTTATTATTTTGTTGATTGAATGGACCTGTCATTATTAATGATATGTTATTATTGAAAGTTTTAGAAAAGTCCAAATATGAGCAGCTCGATCAATGAGTAAGTACCAATTGGATGGAATTACCAACATCCAATAACAACGTCGTTGTATTCTTCAAAAAAGCGGTCACTTTCCATTATTCATCTCGTATAAACTGAACCATTAATACAGTGGTGGCAGAAATAGATTGCGAAAAGCCATAACTTCAGTCAATAAAGACGGAGCAGTATAAGCGTTCACCAAATCGCCCCCCACTCGCCGGAATCCGGCAGATCAATTTTGGTGTAAATCATACTTTCGAGGAATTAAATCGTAATTTTAATCATTTGGGTAGTTTTAAAATGCCCGATTTAGTATAGTAAGAGTTAATAAAATTAGTAGAATTCCAAAATAATGAAATAAACAATTTCACAGCAAACATTTGACTGATTTTAATAAAAAATCGGCCGGAAAAACGGGGCGACTTGGTGAACGCTTATCCTACGCGAATAAAGACCATTTAAGCCCAATACGTTACAATTATTCTTGCAAAAAGCAAAAAATAATACCTATATTGTGATGTCTTTCCAAGAACGCTGAATTCATGGCTATTTCGATTTATTTTATTGGTCAAAGGTGCTTCGATCGATTTAATAATATAATCATAGTCATTATTATGCTTATAGTCATTTAGATGAGCTCACTGTTGGGAATTTGGTTTTCATTCTAATCTGCATTCTCTTTATTTCTTTTCGAGGTTTTGAGTTTTAATATTATTCTGATGACATCAAATATTGTAGAAAAAAATTTGTTTTATAAAAAAATTACAAGATTTGATTTATAGAGATATAATATAGTTTATGTTTTCTTTTTAATTTGTGTATATTCTATTTGAGTATTGTATATTTTACAAGGCTATTTTCATTTTAAATGTTGAACACATAATTCATGTCTCTCAATGCCTTTATTTAGTATTTAGCTTCATTAAAAATTTGAATCTTTAACTGAAATTAAACCATAACAGAAATACAAGAGATGATTATTTCAATTTCAATGAGTAAATCCATCAATATAAACAAATCAATAAATATAATGCCTAAAATATAGTGCATTACTCATTAGTAAGTACAATGTCAAAAATATAATGCATTACCTATGATAATGTAAATACCTTCCAACTCTCAACCATGTTAATGTAATCAATGAGCATTGAGGACAAACTCCCATGAGTCCCACCTTCCAACTCAACCATGTTAATGTAATCAATGAGCATTGAGGATTGAAATTTGTAGAGTGTAAATGCTCATTGCAATAGTAAAAAAATAAAAAAATAATGGAAAAATCATTGAGTTATATGAGTTTTTTATGTTTTTGTAAAAAATCAATGCAACTTGCAAATAGAAAGGCAAAAAAATAATTCTAATTTAATAGATGTTTATAATTTTTAGTGACTATATGGTTTGTAAATTGAAATTTAGAAACTATAGTTTTATATAAGATAAATATATTAATACTACTAGTAATATGAAAAAAAGGTAGCAATATAATGACAGTTTATAAATTTTATTGTCCTTCAAAATTAAGTTTTAGAAATTCTATCACTCTTCATAAATGATGGTTAACCAAAATTTTAAACCTTATTTGATTGTCAGAATGCCTCATGACCTGTCAAATTTAGTCACTGGATGAGCTGATCAACAAGATTAACTCAACTGTAACACGTGTACAGTAAGATTCATTTTATAATTGTCGTATCTTATTATGCTTAAATACATCTTGATTAAGATTTTTAAAAAAAATGGTGGTTAAAGAAAATGGTGGCAATTTGTTTTTGTGTTTTTATCAATTTTTTTCTTTCTTAAATAATATTTATTTAGGTTAATATTTAAATTATAAATTTTAGTCCTTCAATATCTAATTATCTTTACAAAACTAAATAGTATAAACAGCTTTACTTATAATTATACAAATAAATTTCTCATTTACACGCTGATCTTCTAAACCTAGAAAACCAAACACTAAAAAGCTGTTTGCAAATTTAAAACTGAGTTGGAAATATCATTGAGATTCCCATGTGCAGGCAATTGGACCACCCCGACCTTTTCTGTTTTTTCGGTTTTCATAATGATCAATATACAGTGGCGAGGCCTGGCTTTGCTCGTCTTTGTCAACCAACCACCATACATGACAAGACACTGATTACAAAAAGCCAGAATCACAGACTGACCCACTCAGAAAAAAAACACAAATATTAATTGATAGAACATAATATATTCCCATGCGCAACAAATAAATCCATGCGTTTAAACAGTGGGAGGGCATATATAACAGATCAGAACAGGTACCATTGATATGGCAACTAGACCAATTCGTTTTGGAAGTTACACAGACTCCAGAGTACTGCAAAAGATAATTCATCAGTTGACATTTAATGAGAGGGAAGAAGCAAACAAATATGTTTGAATTCAAACACAAAACCAGACCAGACAGGTAGATACACATATAAAAAGCTTTTGATGTTTTCGTTGCAGACAAATAATGAATTTAATGAGAGTATTGACCAGCTCACTTAAACACAGAAATATCATCCATTTATAGAGAAATATGATCTTGGGAAGATAGAATGGAGTTTTCTTAGTATAATATACAGAGATATACTGGCTGTATTGAGTCATCTGACAGCCATTTTTGACAAAACAGTCTATTAACAAAAGTAGAAGGTACTGTGAGTGTGTCCAGTCCATCTGACGTAAGACATGTGCTTCTGGCTGGTGCGTACTGATTATTTGCTTATTTCTATGAATGCCTTCATCAGCCACATGATCATCAAAAGTAACCCCCAATAATTTGAAGTTGAAGCTTGAAAGAGATGGAGACGTTTCTTCCCCAATAATTTGAAGCTTGAAAGGAGAAAGAGACATTTCTTCCCACTGAAAATTTAGTGACCACTTAAGTTGCAAGTTAACTATTTTCATGATTGATCTGTCCACCTTTAATTATTATTAATATAAATCAACGTAAATGGCTATGTCGAGAGCTGGTTAAGAAGTAGTTTGACACCATTTACTGTGACGAAATATATATTTTATTAGTGTGTTATTTTTATTTGTGAATATGTGAAATTACAATTTTAATTAATTAAATTATTTAATTATATATTTTATTAATGTGTTATACTTATTTGTGAAAATGTGAAATTATAATTAATTAATTAATTTAATTTTTAATTTAAGAACCTAATATACTGAGATAGATTTACATATTGATAGTAAACAAAATCATACCCTTATTTTGTATATATTAAGAATGTATATGACATATCAATTTTGTATACATCCAGAATATATATATGACATATTGTTTACAAAATTGAGGTTAAAATCTTGCTTATAATTATTGAGATTGAGATTGAGGTTGAAGTTGGGGTTGAATCTTGCTTATAATTATTGAGATTGAGATTGAGGTTGAAGTTGGGGTTGAAGGGTAGGTTTAGCCACTACAAAATTAATTAAACAAAACAAAGTAGGCTTATTATTGCCATAAACAAAAGAAGACAAATGGCATCAAGGCACCTAAACAAAGGTCTATGATGGTTACATTCCAATGTCCAAAACAAATTATGAGACCAAAATAATATATTCATGCTAGGAATTTTGTTGTTTGTCTTCTTTTGAGTGTCCTTTGGGTTGAGGCTTTCCTTTTCCTTAGTTACATTGCTTTTAGACCCCACCAGACCCGAATTGAGGCATCCTACTTCACTTCCAATGTTTCAACCTTGTTAAGTATGGTGTCCTAAACCTTGAATTCATTTTCTTCCATAGCGTGGGTGATCAAAGACTTAACTAGCCAATATATCTCTATCATTTTGGACACTTTGGTATCAAAGCTTCGAGAAAACCCTATGTTTGGAATCCAACTAAGCACTTCCCTATCAACCTTTTTATGTCGAGGTGAAGTCCCTCCTTGATGATTATCTTCATTCCAGTTAATATATCTCCTTGATAACAACTTCAAAATGATATTTTTGTAAGTGCTTGGATGCAAACATGGCTTCCTTTTGGATTGGGGAATTTTCCTTGAGGTTTGTTGAGGAGGAATGTTTTCTTTGTGGGGTCGACCACATTGGAGATGATCAAGATATCGATGTCCCTCCTCCTTTACCAATGCTTTCCCTTTATAGTTTTGGTGCAAGTTTCTCGCAATCATCTTGCCCTCCTCTCCTTGCCAAGCTGTATAGAGGTGACAATTTATTGTAAAACTCCAGCTAAGATGGTCTACTTGGTAGGGAGTGTCCAAAGCTTGAGCTTGATTTACCCTAAGTTGTACCATGTTCCTAGGTATGCAGTCCTTTGATGTGACACCATAAGAGTTCCCCACGATTGCTATTAACATGCTCTCTTAAATTGGTACATTGGATGGATCTCCCTAAGGATTGCTCACTTGGAATGAGTAGCCATATCCTAAGCATAGTTGTTTTAATCATTTTCAAGCTAGGAAACACTATGATTTTGAGCGGCCCAAGTCCTTCCACTCATGAATTCTTCCTTGCGAGCATGTCTCTGGAGCCAAGTCTTTCCATTATTGCCCAAAGTGAGAGGAGTGAGAAATCTCATGATGCCTAGAGATTTGCATGTACATGCCAACTTAGGAACTTTGTTGCTAAGTACCAAAGCTTACAAAATCCAACACCTACCATCAAACTTGTGTAAGTTCATCGAACTTGGGATGGTGTCCATATGCCACATGGAGTTCGAGAGAAAACTTGTCATTTCAAACATACACCCATGAGTGAAAACTAATTATTATTAAAAATATTAAAAATATTATATTTATTTAGGAAAATATATTATCCATTTATTAGCTAAATTTTTTAATAAGAAAATGTAATTAAAAGTTTAGCTTTTGAAAGATGTTACTCTTTTTAATTTACTATATGTAATGTAAACTAGTTGATAATCTTTGGAGAAACTTTAGTTGAATTATACCTTCAAAATATATATTTTATTTGTTGAGCTAGATATAACTTTAGATTTTATGACAATGCAACATGTAAATCATTTATTGATAAGCGTTTCTATTTTAGAATTTGAGGTGGACTAGCCTGGATATGCTTTTTCTTATATTGCACAAGGATGAGACAAGAGATATATTTTATGGCAATCTTACCAAATTAGAAATGAANACATATGGTGTTTACCAACCGCAAGTTAAGTGGCTTTGCTACTTCATAAATAAATTTAAGTTTTAAGTTTCAATGTTCTTCCAACTTCATTTACATAAAATCAATTTTATAAATAATATATTTTAAACATTTTTTTCTCATATAAAATTAAATAATGAAAAATAGAAAAATTAAATTTATATTTTCATTTATTTTAATTTTATTTTCTCAAATATAATATACTATATTTTATCATTCTAATATATTTAAAAAAAATTATGATATACTACATTTTATCATTCTAATATATTAAAAAAAAATACTCTATGCTACACTTTATCATTTTGATATATTTTGAAAAAAATATCTCAATAAGTTTTCAAACATTCTAATATATTTTGAAAAAAAAATATTTATAATTTGTAAATGTAATATTTTTACTTATTTTTATTTGTAAGTTAATTTTATATTATTTTACATTTTTGAATTTAAATTAATTAATAATAATAAATTAAAATTAAAATATTAATTTTTATTAACATAATTACAAGATAATTTTAAAAAGACATTTAAAAATCTAGTCATTAATTAATTTCATAAGATAGGATTCTAAAATGATTTTATTAACTTAAATATCTTATAAATGACAATTTCTTAAACCCCACACTAATAAAACAAATCATAAACAAACTAACAAACCAAAATGGAAATAAATATAAAAATATATTTTTTCTATCATAAAAATACACTACTTTTATATTTTTAATAATAAAAATATATAAAAACCAACTTTATATATAAACTTGATATATATTAACACTAAATGATCATGCATACTCGATCTTACCTGTTGGTTGAAAAGTTAATTAATTCGTTCTTAAATATACTTAAAAATTGTAGTTAATTATAAGAATTTAAATTAATTAATTAATTAATTATATATATATATATCTAACTTTAATATGAAAATAATAAAGTTATGATTATAAATGTATTATATCAATTATATATAGAGAAGAAAATGTCGTATTTTTGCTATTATTGAGAATCAAAAAGTACATTTCCAGAATGCATGAGTCCATCAACTCTAACCAACCATGTTAACAGAGGGAAAGTATAACAAGAGTTCAAAGAACGAGGTCATAAAAAACTAACAAGCCATAAAGCGTTCAGATCTTTTCCCACCAAAAAATAAAGGACAAATACAAACCCCCCAACACAACACATCACAAACGGAGAAAGAATAAATATCTTCCCCACTTTGGAGCTAGTCCGAAAATAAATAAAAAAGAGCCGAAACGAGTCAACAAGCCTTAATTCCATTCTTCCCAAGAAATCCAACCATCTTCACCATCTAATGCCTCATTTGATAGAGCATCTTCCACATAATTGAGTTCCTGATAAATGTGAACGATGGAAAGATCATAGAAGGAGGTCATCAAAGTGTCAATTATTTTACATCAATGGGAAGACTGAAACATATTCAGATTAAAATTCTTATTTTCTCATTTGACAATTACCATCGAGTCTCAAACAATTCGATGGAATCAATACCAAAGAGAGTTGCAACCTTAACTAATCCCCAAAAGCCAAGTAGTTCTGCTTTTGTGTTCGTGCCATTCCCACAGGATAATCTCATTACAAACAATCAAGTATATGCCAGTAACACACTTGCCATCGACAAAAGCACCATTGAAGAAGCCTATTTCACTTTTGGAAGAAGTATCCAGCTCTGTTAGTATTAAAATACAAGATATCAAATTTTGGTATTATAACTTAAGGAGTATATAATTGTAATCATGAATTGCAATTAATTAACTAAATAAAGTTTATTATTATATGAGGATGAGGATATTAAATTATGATAGTTTTTTAAATCATACGTTAGTGTTTTGTTTGTTTGTTAGAAATGCTTGTCGCATAGGTCCAGTGCATTTCAACCATTGACTAAGAAACCACAACCCAGGGACATCTAAGGCGTCAAAATCACACGGGGATCACATCCAACCTGTGCCACACCAACCCTTAACATGGCTAGATTTTTTGGTGTCTCCTTTCAACTAAGTCACCCCTAAGGGTATTAAACTCGAGCCTCCTTGCAAATGAAATCCACACCTTAATCGGGTGAGCTAACATGAATTGACTAATCATATGTTAGTGTTAATAGATATTTTGAAAAAAAATGACTTAGAAACATGATTGAGGTTTTGGAATATATAATGATGATGATTGCTACTTCTCTTCTTCAAACTTAAATTGAGCTGTGGTAAAGGTACTAATACAAAGGATGAGTTGCTAGCTCTTTGGTTCCTTCTTACGGTTGCAAGGATGATGGATATTGATGCTTTGAATATTTTTGGTGACTCCATGATGATCATCAATTGGGCCATGAATCTCTGCAATCTTCAAGTTATTTCCTTAATGCATTGGAATAAGCGCACCAAGGATATCTTTGTCTTATTCAATGATCTTTCTGTTGGTGATATTTATAGGAAGCAAAAGATTGATGCATATATTTTATCTAAAGAATCCTTGCATGGAGAAGGAGGCCTTCTTATGTGGAGGAGTTTCTTAAAAACTCCAAAACTTTTTATGGGACTATGATTATTTGGGATTAGTTGCTACCTAGTTGTATTCGCTTCCTTATTTATGTTGGTTTGTCGCGATTGGAGTTTTGTCTCTGGTTGTCTATTTGACTTCAGATTGTTTTTTTCCAATGATGGTTGGTTTTTTTTGGGGTCGCTTGTACTGATGTCAACTTTGGGCGATTAGTGTTTCTGGTCCTTAGTATCTTGTTCTGTTATTGATACTCTTGTCATGATTTTGGTTTAGACTTCTATACTTTTTTATTCAAAAGAATAACAAAAGTACTATTTTTTTTCTTTTGAAAAAAAAATGATGATGATTGCTAGCATGTATTGATGTAAACTTTGGTTTATGTCACTTCTAGAAAAAATAGCAAGGAATTTTTTTGATTACTTAAAAAAAAACACTAGAAAATATTAGAGAGAAATTTTCCTAAGTTTTCATACTTTTGGTGAATTAAAATGTTAGTATTGTTATAAATATTTTGAAATTGAGATTTCCTATGAGTGTAAGTAAAACATTTTGAAGAGAAGTGTTTTTCATCTTCTATTTATTTAGTATTACAAGATGAAATATTATTTCATGATAGAGTGTTGTTTAATATCATGTATCACTATGAACCTCATAAAAACCCATTTATCCCTCGATGCAATGAGTGCTAAGTTACTATTCAAAACCATGAAAAAATAGTCAATTGCCACTATACTCATGAGATATCAGTCATAGCTTAATAATTTACCCTATATGGATAATCTCAAAATAATGATATATCATATTTTAATTATAAAAGAAATAAATATGTCACTGTATACA